>JAPERH010000024.1:0-79810 GCA_030411535.1 Beauveria australis | reverse complement strand
GTTTCGTGGTGCCAGCCTGCTCGGCCTCACTTGCCCTCTAACCTTGCTGACGCCTCTTCCCTCGCCAACAGCGCCGTCCGCATGTCATCTAGCTCCGTTGAGGGGCCTAACGCGCCTTCTGCCAGTCACCATGCACAGTCTACACCACCACCACCACCCTCGCAGTCCAGAAACGATGGCCAGCCGGACATGGACATACCCGACAGCGACGGTCAAGATTCTGACCCCGAACTCGACTCTGGTGGTGCTGCGCTGGCGTTGACGGCCCCAGTCCGCGCCCCCCAACCCACCAGCGTCATGCCCACGCCCGAGTCAGATCTTGACTACCTATCCGACGCCTATCATGAAGAATACGATGATGACGATGACGACGACGACGACGACGATAGCGATCATTTCATGCAACACATGCAGCATCAACCAATTTTCTTAGAACCGATGGCCCCCATCGCACCCGCACCTATGTTCCCCCATTATCCAGGCAGTGCTTCCTTCTTCCAAAACACCCCTCCCAATATGCCTATCCCTCAGCCACAAATGCCGGTTCAACCCATGACATTTGGCATGCCTGCTGGTCCTACCGATCTAGCCAACTTGCCGCCGCTTCACCAGCCGCCTCCCAACTGGGTCCCTCTGCCAGCTTTCCTCGCCGACCAAAACCTGACCATTAGCGATGCGATCCCTGCTATACTCGGATCTGAGAACCTCGACTTGGTCGACTTCTTGCGGGACTGGGCCTATCAGGGCCGCTATGGCCGCGCTGGGCGGTCGCAACCCCCTTCGCTCGACGAGCTGATGCGCCAAACGCAAGAGCAGCCTGACGAGATCAGCTTTGCCCAACTCGAAGGCGACCAGTATGATTTGCAAGGTTTTAATTGGGCCGCCATGAAAACTACACGCAAGGCAGCAAGATTGCGACGGCAACATACCTACAGAAACTATGTAAACAGAATGGGCTCAGATAGATGGATGGCAAGTATCCTCGCCTTCCCTTTAAAGACTTGATTCTAATCAGTTGTGTCTGCAGACGCCTCACCAACCCCTATCCTCTCGTGAGAGCTTTTACCGATTCAAGAGAATGAACATTCGTAGAGACGTCTGCCTCGCTCACTTTCAGCTTCGCAGTGTTCTCGCTTGCCCAACCCGCACACACGCCTATTATCCCACACCTCAGGGTATCGCACGTATGAATTTGGCATCTGGAAAGTCTGAAACGTTCATGAACACGCGCGACTTCCCGGCTGCCGGGGCCGTCATCTCGACTGTGGATGCTGACTGCGGCATTCTCATGTGCGGAACGTTCAATGGCGAGTATTGCATCAAGAGACTCGATGCGCCTGAAAAGCACGCTTATACTGAGGGTCAAATTACATCGGATCCCGGCGGAATCACCAATCATATCAAGATTCACAAACCCCGGCGTTCTTGTGGACCTGCGGCTGCCATAGCGAGTAACGATCATGGATTTCGACTGCTGGACTTGGAAACGCAAACGATTGTACAAGAGAAGAGGTACCCGTTTGCTCTTAACTGCACAGCTGTATCCCCGGACCGACGACTGCGGACCGTGGTAGGCGATCACTTCAATGTCCTCATTACCAATGCCGACACGGGCGAAGTGTTGCAGGAACTTGGCGGCCACCGTGACTACGGCTTCGCCTGCGACTGGTCCGATGACGGTTGGACCGTTGCCACGGGCTTTCAAGACATGGCTGTCAAGATTTGGGATGCCAGACGCTGGTGTAACACGAATGGGCAATCGACACCGCTGTGTACAATACGCACAGAGATGGCGGGCGCTCGTAGCTTGCGCTTCTCTCCCCTTGGCAGTGGCCCGCCTGTGCTGGTTGCTGCTGAGGAGGCTGATTTTGTCAACATTATCGACGCCAAAATGTTCCACTACAGGCAAGAGATTGACGTCTTTGGCGAAATTGGCGGCATAGCCTTTGCCAATGACGGCCAGGATCTCAACGTGCTTTGCTGCGACTCGCAACGTGGTGGCCTCTTGCAGCTACAGCGCTGCCGTGGCCGACGAAGTTTTATGCGTAGCTACGATGAAGTCTCAATGGCAAACCGCCACTCTTGGCTCCCGGACACGGACATGACACCCGCCATGGACAGAATCCCTACATTTTTCTAATTTCACATTCAGATTTTGCCTATTTTCAACATATGACCACCTATACCCTTGAATGACGCCGTATAGGATAATGTATACCGGCTCTTTTGCATCTACCCCGGCGTTGACCCTTGACTTGCTCCTCTATTTGTCTGCCCACGACTGGAACGAGATGTTTTTACGAGATGGTTGCGTTTTACTTTTCTTTTCACAGCATCTGATGGGAGCGATTATCATATGATTTTGATAAACTGAGTCCTTGTCACACTTGTTTGTGGACCGTTTTCCTTGTTTCTCCTCCTAATCTTTGTTTCATGTCAGTTAGATTCCTAGTTGCATCAAAATTGAAGGTGGGTGGCGAGAGCAGTTTGCTTTTCTGTAGTAGAGGAGGAACAGAAGCTAAGTCGGAGGAGGAATACCGTGGAGAAGGTTCTTGGGATAAATATCAATGAAATATACATGAATCACAATTCGAAAATACAAATGGACAAGGTACCTGAGAATCAAGGGACCGAACCTGAGTTTACATGTGCACTTTTATTGTCATCAAGGAAATCAAAGAGATGGGAAATGGCACGGAATTGATCTGGAAGAAAAAAAAAGGCTTTAAATGTATGTAATCTTGACGAGGCTTTTCCGCCCATTATACAACTTTGGCAGCAAAATAAAAAAAGTAACCAGAAAATAAATGTGCAGGCTGCTGGGCTCTTATAAACAAGGGGCTGTGTGGAGGGACGTAGCAGACATGTCATATGTGCTTGGAGGGGGTAGAAACTGGTTTCTTTTCTTTTGTTTATTTACTGGGAAAAGAAGATGTTGGTGAGACCCCAGCGCTGGTCGTCCTGGGGCTTCCAGCCCTCATTATCAAAGGAGAAGAAGACGGAGGAGTCACCGCACGTCTTACGGATGGAGCTGATGGCCTTGGCCTGGTCCTGGGCGCCGGGGCAAGCCTTGCCGTTGCAAGGGCCCTCGTTCTTCCAGCCCGTCTCGAGGTTGATGACGTTCTTGTTGCAGATGGCCTGCAGGATGTCCATCTGGCCCTTGACAAAGACACCGGCGCCGGCGGCGTCGACGTTGGGGTTGAAGAAGGCGTGGATGTTGGCGCCGACAACGTCGACGAGGGGGCAGATGGCACTGGACACGTCAGTCTGCTGCCAGATGTTGAGCGTCTCGGCAATGGTGACGGGGCCCTGGAAGCCGGAGCACTGGGCCTTGACGTCGACGATGAGCTTGGCGAGCTGGCTGGCGTTGCAGACGTGGTTCATAATGGCCTCGTTGCCGACGACGAGCAGGCGAATGGCACCCCAGTTGTTCATGGCGACGAGGTCGTCAACCTGCTTCTTGACTTCGGGGTTCTCAATGGAGCACTGGCCACCGGGCTTGACAAAGACACCGGCAATGACCTGGAGGCCATGGGAGACACATGCAGGGACGACGTTGACAAGAGTGTCGCAGTCGGTGCCGTAGATGCGGACGGCCTGGAAACCGGCGGCCTTGATCTCGGAAATGTCCTTCTTGACCTGGTTGGCGGACTTGCAGGCACCAGAGCTGCTATCGTACGGGCCGTAGGTGATGGCAAAGTGGTCGTTGGTGCCCTTGACCTCGGTCTTGCTGTTGCCAGGTGTGGCGGGAGCAGAGGAGCTGGGAGCAGCAGAAGAGGAGCTGGGGGCAGCGGAGGAGCTGGGGGCAGCGGAGGAGCTGGGGGCAGCGGAGGAGCTGGGGGCAGCGGAGCTAGGAGCGGCCGAGGAGGGAGCAACGGGGCTGGGAGTAGCGGTGCTGCTGACGGGAGCAGGAAGAGGGGCAGGCGTGCTCACGGGGGAAGGAGTAGGGATGCTGGTGGGAAGGCCGGAGCTGGTGTAAGGGCAGACGGTGACGTAGTTGGTCTCGGTGGCGGTCACGACAATCTGGGGCTTGGTGTAGGTACCAGGCACGATGGTGGTGGGCGTGGGGTAGACAATGACGGTCTCGGTCGACAAGGCGGTGGTGTGCGCACCAATGGTGTAAGTGCCAGCGGTAGGGCAGACGTACTCGGTCATGCGAATGGTGCTGGTGATGACACCGCCCGAGGTCACAACGGTCGCGACGGGGCAAGTGACGGTGGTCAGGGTGGTGACAACAGTCGTGACACCGCCAATGGTGTGGGTGCCAGCGGGAACCTTGGTCGTGGTGGCGCCGCAGACGGTCGTCGTGTCGGTGACGGTCATGGTCGTGGCCGGGAAGGTGTAGGTGCCGGGAGTAGGGCAGCGCTGCACCTCGGGAGTAGGAACGACGACGACGGTGGTGGTCGGGACAGTCGGGACAGCCTGGACAGGAGTCGAGATGGCGGTGGGGACCGAGGTGATGATGACAGTCGACGTGTTGGTCGAGGTCGAGGTGACGGTGGTGACCTTGTTGGGGATCACTATTTAATGGGTGTTAGTTTGCGCCTGTTCCTTTGCGTTTTGGAGCCGGCAGAGCAGCGCCAGGAGTTTTCTACATACGGGTAGCCTCGCCGGTGATGGTCTTCCAGATGGTGGTGCAGCCCGGGAGGCAGACCTCGCCAGTGGCAGCAATGGGGAAACCGGTGCTGGCAGCGTGGCCGCGCTTGGCGAGCTGGTGATGAGCGTGACGGTGGTTGGCGGCAGCGGCGGTGGCGGCACCAGCCATGGCCGCGGTGGCGGCAAAGAAGGTGGTCCTCATTGTGATTTTTTTTGAAACCGGTTCCGAGTCGTTAAAAAGAAGAAAGAATGGCCGCTAAAGGAGTGGAGCGGTATAGGAGAAGGGAAATAAAACGAAAGGACGAAAGGGCTGCAAAGAGCGAACTTTCAGTTACGAAGTTTGGAATGTGTGGGATGGTTCGTGAATAGAAGAGGGGAGAGAGAAACAAAACAGAACAGAGGCGGCAGGTGGGCGACTATTATTATTATTGTTATTTTCTGGACAAGAGCGGCAGCCGGCCCAGTGCAGTGCAGTAAATGATTTTACCAGCAGCTACGGATTAGCGGCCCAGCCCAAGCAGGGGGTTGCGGTTTGTGGTTCACGAATCTGAATGTCTCTTGTGTCTTGGCTTGGTGCTGCAGCACAACGAATCCTTGCTTTGGTGTTGTGCCTCGGTTCCACTGGGCTTCGTGGGCTTCTGCTGGCCCAGTGGCCTCTGCCAGCAACAAAGACATGGGCTTGCTTGGCTTGGACATGGACCTGACCTGGGCGCCAGGATCAGGCAGTGTCTTGCTGTGCTGGCTGGCCAAGGCTTTTTGGTCGTTCGGGAAGAAAAAAACGAACTTGCGACAAAGCCTCCAATCAGGGGGGTGGACACTCCGGATCTGGACCTGAGCCGACCATATGTGCTATTAGTTAATTTGCCATTGCCACCACTTGAAAGGGGGGGTTTTTTTTTTGTCCGCCATCCATTGGCCGTCGCTGCAGATTGCGCGGCTGCAACTCTGCGAAATGAATGGCTGGCTGTCAGCGGAGGCCGAATTTGCCTGGGGAAATGAGATGGATCGCGCTCTTGTGTCCCCTTTTCCACTTTGCACACATTTCGTATATCCGTCCGGCGTCGATTTTATATTTGTATCACGCGGCAGCGACCCTGCCTTTCCGTCTTGTTTGTTGTCAAGCTCCCTTTTCAGCATTTCGCCGCCTCTCTGTCTTGCCTCTGACCGCGTCGGCCACAACACCATTCCCCCTATCCGTACTCTAATCTGTACTCCATATATCGACCGCCTGTCTCTCTCTCTCTCAAGTTTCGTCCCTGGTTAGCCCGTCGGTCCAAAAGCTTGGCAACAGACTAAATTTATTGTTAGCGTGCCCAAACAAGGCAAAGTCAGGAACAGCTGTTGCCAGCTCTACCCCCATTTTGGTAACGATCCGCCAGGCCTCCATTGTGCCGCTGCTTGTTGTGGGCCCCCCCCCCCCGGTCATTATTTTAATTTGGGCAGTGGGCCTTGCCTGCAAGTACCGGCCTTTGTTTCCAATGCACTATTTTCATCCATAATTTCCCTCGTCGCTTGCTCGTAGCGGTGTCGCCTTCAGGGGACGCACAACTTGAGATGCGAAGCAGAATTTGTCCGTGTTGGTACCAAGTACGGAGGTACATCTCTAATAAATTAATAATGACAGTATCCGTACGGATTAATAACAGCTTGATTTTCCTCCACGCGCCATCGATCGAGTCCCGATGTGGCTGGTGATATCCTCTGATTTTGCAGCATCGCACTCTCAGTCTCCACGTAACCCGAATCGCAGCCATTGCTTGAAGATTGGTTGTCATCTCTCTAATCTGTAATCTGTAGTTACCGTATCTGTGCTTGCCGAGATTTCTCTGACTGATACTTACAGACGCAGACTTTGTAGCATTTTTCAAATCGTGGTCGCTGGAGCCCGACAATCCGAACCATGGCTTTATTCTCCGGCGCTTCCACAGCCACAGACTAGTCCCGGTTGTCAACTTGTCATTGGCGCGGCGAATATTCTGACCGGCTGTTCTTGCCCCGTCTCTGCAACATAATAACGCACCTCTCGAGTTCTGCCTCTGGCTACTACCATGTGACTTTTGCCCAAGCATTCTCATTCTAAACATCATCAAAGGCATCAAGCCGTCACATTGCGACTTGCCGACCAGACTCGTCTAGCTGCTTGTATCCCGTAGAAACTTGTTGCATTGTTCTAGGTTAGCATAGCAATTACCAGTACGGATTAAACTGGCAAACGCCGTACTTGCGTGAGCGCGCCCCACCTGGACATGTACAGATGTCACGCCAAAAAACACAGACGCCTGGTTCTTAGCGTACAGTTATTGTCCCTCATATGTGACAACAGATTAATGCAAGGACGAAATTAGACGACCATGCATCCACTATTTACTCGCCACTTCATCACCTCGTCACCTCGTCACTCGTCACTCGTCACCTCGTCACCTCGTGTTGTGATTACTCTCGCTTCGAATCAAGTTTGTTCATGTCAATGTATTTATGCTGGACGGCCCTTGATAATCCTGCTGGAAGTACTCTGTAGTCAAAGTGGCACCATTTTAGTGCTACTCGTACGTAGCGCCCAACTTCCTCGAGAATGCCACTGCTTGAGAAGCATGGAATTATGAAGCCCAGGGGACTCCATGTAAGTGTAAGTTTTCTTCATCTGTATTCTTCACCTTGATGTGCCACTGTGAAATAAGTCAGCCGTTGTATTTATTCGTACCGGTAGAGACAACATTTTCTCCACTGTGCTGTAAGATATAATCTGGCTTGGCTACAGCCTCGACCGTGCTTTGCCTATTGTCTGGGGGGCCACCAGATGGCAAAAGTCTTGACGCCGTGTGCACAAAATTATGAATGGCATCTCAAGACCAATATCCGAAATTGATAAACTTTTTCCCCTTCCCATTGAAAGTTGACGCTCTGGGCATCTGCCGCAGCAAACGCGAATGCACCCGGTCACGTGATTCCATCATGTCCCGTGCATTTTATGGGTAGATTTTTAACGACATGCTACACCGTCCACGTCTGCATGAGGTCACATTATTAACCAAATCAAAATGTTACGCATATCTGGTAGGCCGTTCATCTGCCAGGCATGTAGTAAGCTACCTCAGTACCCATCATGGCGACGGAGAGCTGTGAAGCTGCCATGTCTGGTGACAGGCTCAGGAGTAAGTTTGCGCCGAACCCCCCAAGACAGAATGATACTGACATTCTTCTAGAAATGGGTTGCAACGCAATCCAACAAACAAAACGGGCAGCTTCTTGGACAGGACAACATACCATCTAATTTCATCCCCGGTGAAGAAGCTATTGCCAAACTGCCCGTTCGTGAGAGGCTGCATTACTGGGCACAGGAGAATGACAGGCAAAAGACGCCAAAGATGTTCTCAGATTCCAACTTGTATGCTACCATGACCAATTCCATGACTCGCACTCAAACCTCAAAAGCTACAAATCTGGCGAATCTGAAAGCCGGGCCGACTGGGTCACAAACTGGCTCGGCCATGGAATTTAACCTTGAGCGTGATGAGCACTCGATTGTGGGGACTGATATAGCTAAACCAGGAGACATGGTTGAACTTGGAAGCTCTGGCTCTCGCATGCCGCATTTGGCAATCTATCTCGGCTACTATGGAGATAGAAACCATTTCTATGCCTCTAATGGTACCTGGAATATGTCCAGGGGCTTCTCCTCGCCCTTTCTCGTTTCCAATTTTGCCAAGCCCCAAGAGCTGGAACCCATTCTATCAAAGCTATCCGCAGACGCAACTCTTGAAGACTTTGAAAAGATGAAGGAGGAGGAAAGCGGGCCATCACGAGAGGATGCCAAGGTCTTGATAGACAGGATGGACGCTTTTCGGGCCGAGACCGAGAGTGTTTACCAGCGAAACTTGGCCAATCTTGACGCCGCGCACAAATTGCTGTCTGACCAACACCGATTCCGATACATGAGCCTGTTTCAAATGGCCGACGCGCTGCTACCCAATTCTATACGAGTCAAGGGAGAGGTCTCGCCGGCAGCTCTGTATGCCATACATGTGGCCTTGACGCGCGTTGAGTTTGGTTTCCGACCTATCAGCTCCTCTCGTGCGCTTCACAGGCGAGATCAGCTGTACGAAATCTTCCCGCAAGATCAGACTAACCTTGTGGAAAAGGTAAACCTGCTGGCGCGCCATTATATCGTTGCAATGGCCAGGAGTAGGATTCCAGGCAATGACGAGTTGGAAAATGCGTGGTTGAGCAAGTTCGTCGAGCAGGCCCGCATTGCAGTGAAGAATAGCCGCAAGATTCGCGAAATTACCCCATACGGAATCCTCAAGCCATCCAATGGCGGCACAATCCCTAAGCCTGAGTGGCTGCGCATCAGCAAAGATGTTATACGATTCCTTGAGCTATGGGCCAGCTATGGACTGTTCGAAGCAAGTGCGCGACTGCATTCGAATGGCGCCATGATCTTGAGGGCAATTGGAATGTATGACGACATGCCTCTCAACCAGACAACGGCGTGGACATTTCTGCAAGAGATTGGGCATATCATGCCGTGGGAAGTCCCGTCTCGCTACAGAGTCCGATTCCCTAGTACCGAAATCGTGCCGGGTGCAGGGTTGAAGCGTGAGGAGCCGAGCATTGAGACGTCTAGAAGAACCGATATTGCTGCCGACGCCCGTCAGGATGTTTCCTCTCCAGTCTTTTGCATTGACGCTGCGAGCACAAGGGTCATTGACGATGGCATATCGGTGGAAAGGACTGAGAAGAAGGACGAGTTCTGGATTCACGTACACGCAGCAGACCCGGCCTCTGGCATCGAGCCAAATTCTGAACTCTGCAAGTACATGGAACTTGTCCCGGATAACATTTATCTTGCCGGCCACTTTCAAGCCATGTTGCCGGCCGAGCTTGGTGGCAATGATGGTGATTACGCGTCAAAAAGCCTCATAGAGCAGTATTCTTTGCAGAAAGACTGTCCGGCGCTTACCTTTAGCGCCAAGGTGAACCGTCGTGGCGATGTGCTTGACTACAAGATTGAGCCAAGCACACTGCGCAATGTTGTCTACATGGAGCCCGAAGATGTGTCGCGATTCTGCCTGGAGCCACAGCCGAAACTTGCGCGAGGTACAGAGCTCGCAGTAGGACAAAAGCGAGGAGAATCTGGTTACGAACCCGAGCGAAAAATGGTGCTTGCGAAAGATCTGGATCAAGCGCAACAGGAGGACGTGCTATTACTTTACGAGCTCACCAAGGCAATCAAGGATAAACGACTTGAAAAGGGAGCATGGCCGTACTTTTTCCCGCGACCTGCCATTACTGTGCAATTTGACGTGACCCAGCCGATTGCCGGCGACGACGAAATCGCCATTCCAGCTGATCCCTATATCCACGTCGGCATGGAGTCGAGCAACGGATCGACTCTGGTGAGCAATTCCATGGTGCTCGCTGGCGAAATCGCGGCACGGTGGTGCGCGGAGCGCCAAATTAGCGTGCCGTATCGCCGAGACGCCAACATGGGCGTGCGAGAGCAGGAGGCGCTGGCATACGCGCGGGGCGAGCTGTATCCGCTCATTGCCAAGGGCATTGAGCCGACCATGTCGCAAAGAGCGGAGCTGAGCCGGCTGACTGGCGGGATCGAGCTCGCTGCGCAGCCGGGACCGTACTTCTTGCTGGGTCTGGACATGTACGCCAAGGCGACGTCGCCACTGCGACGGTTCGGCGACCTGATATTGCACTGGCAGGTGCACGCGGCGCTGGCGCACGAGCGGGCGAGGGGCGGCGGGCGGCTGGAACCCGCGCGCGACAGCGACGACGTGGACGCGACGATGGCGTTTTCGCAGGCGCAGCTCGCCGAAACGCTGCCGCTGCTGCAGCTGCGCGAGAAGCTGGGCCGTGCCGTCAGCCGCGGCGCGTCAGACTGGATACTCATGGCGGTGGCGCGCGCGTGGCAGCACGACGGCAATCTGCCGGAGAGAATCGTCTTCACGGTGGACATGCAGCTGCGCGAGGGCCTCCTCGGCCACCTGGACCTGTTTGGGCTCGACGCCATCATGGACGCCGACGGATTGGACGGCCGCGCGCTTATCAAGGACGTCAAGGTTGCGGACCGCTTCGAGGTGGCGCTCGCCGACGTCAATGTGCATGCAGGCCAGATCCTGGTCAAGGCGCTGGGCCGCATCGAGACGCCGGGTAAGCAAGACGGCGGCGCGACGGCGCAGTAATGGCTGCCCTGTTCTGCCAACTGCCTACCTGCTGCTCCCGACAACAAGGGAAAACGGCAGTGCTGCGGGTGGTGTGCGTGGGTACCCGTTGTTTGCCTGGAGACGTCAGCCGGGCATGTATCGTGGAAACGTCACCTGGTCAAGGGGTCCTAGAGTCGTCATCTGCAAACCGAACTCCGTCTTTCCCAACAAAAAAAAAAGAAGACGAATCAAGCCGTCCCTTTGAAGGGTCGAAGATTCTGGCTGTGCTGATTGGTTCAATGGTCAGCTCTGCAGCAAATCAGAATTCGCCACTTCAGCGTTAATGACGTTTTTTTTTTTTGGGACATTGTTGGATGACGAAGCAGATCATGCGACCCTCTTCTCCTCCTCCGCTACCTAAAACATAAAAAAAAAGAATAAAGAAAAAAAACGGGGGAGGTTAGTGCCTGTCTGCCTGTGTCACTTGATGAGAAAAAGTCCCCTAACCCAAATGGGTCAAAGTACCTGCGGGGGAGGGTCCTTTGGCAAGGAATTGCCCCATGGAGAGAGAGAGAGGGGAGGGGTTTGCTGTACGATATTCTTTGTACATTTTGTGTGTAAGATTAGACAACAACTCACGATGGGCATTTACAACGGACGTATATTTTGGGTAATCAAAAGATAGATCTGAAGCAAGCAAAGGAAAACGGATAAAAATTGTTATATTAGCAATGTATTATAAAGTTGGCATTGCCATCCATGATCATCATCATAGACAAGTAGCCGTCCGGTTTCAACGTCGTCTATGCCCCGAATAGCCTCGGCAATGATTCATTGCCACCTCCTCACAACGCTATCCTTTGACCAGTATACTGCAGGACCCGTTGGGGGCAGGGCATCGCCAACCGCCTCTGTAGACTGTCGGTAAATAGGTACCAAGCCACCACAGGGCGTACGTAGGTACCACGCGACCACACACACACACACACACACACACATACCAAGTGACCAGAAAAGAAAAAGGGCCCGCCAGGACATCTCCTTCACCCCGTCTAGCGTCAGGTACCGCGACATGTCGGACCCCAAGACAAACGAAGTCGTCCTTTTACATTCACTCTACGGATTATCAACGACAGAAAAGGCTGCCTGACACATCAAATCCGCGTAGCAAGTCATCATCGGGGGCCACCGTAACGTAATGCAATTATATTTCGTTGTATTCGCCAAAAAAGGAATAAATCAGGGCGCCGCGCCACGCCTTGGCTAAAAACCGAATTCCCCGCACCTCAACAAAAATAAGAAAAAAATGGTAATACTAGTAATGACAGCCAGATTCAATCCGAGGAGAAAAAAAGCGCGTGACCGCTATTTGGCCTTGTTCGGCAGACCGCTCAGCAACCAGCCAAGTCCTGTCCTCCTCTTCTGGGTAATGTATGACATTCATTGGACTCTTTTTTTGTTTCGTTTTTTTTTTCCGTTCTGTGTGTCCCGTAATCGTAAAACGTCAAATGTTGCCGACGCGTGCGTATTTTGGTCGCGTCTTCCAATATTCCCATCCGAACATGTAAGAAAGGTTCGAGTCGGAAACGAAGTCAAGAAAAATAGGGATACTGGAAAGTAAGTGGCTGTCGATATGCTGCTGCCGTACCCAAACACCAAGATGAATAACGCAAAAACCAGTAAAAATAATATAGACCAGCCGCTTCGCCAAGGTTGTTTTTGTTGGTATCCAAGACGGAAATGAAATGATGAGAAATAAAAAAGTTGTATACGTGCAGGAGGCCAACCGCACGAGGTGATTAGAGTCTGTTGACACATGGCAAACCGGGCAATTATTTTCTCCAGCCAACATTCCAGATAACGTGAGCAATGTCGCGTGCCGTATTGACGGTATCAATGACACGGCCAATGATGCCCTCGCCAGTGGGGTTCTCAACAGCTTCGTACGGCATCAGCATGCCCGATGACGTGCGGTGCAAGCCTGTCGACTCGTCGGGTGCGCTCTCCATGGGGGGTGAGCGCCAGCCGGAGCCAATGACCGAAATCTCATTGTCTTCTTCGTCCTCTTCTCCAAAGTAAAAGCGATTAGCCTGCTTTGTAGGGCGTAGCGTCTCTTGCGAGGACGAAGGCGAGAGCAGGGGGCTGCGACTGTGCTTCATGGCCGTCTCGGGGGGCTCTGGCGTATCCCCACGGTACTTTAGTGTCGTCGGGGGCAGCGTAGCAATCGTCTCACAGTTGATGTTACGCTTGCTCTTGCTTTTGCGAACTGGCACGCCGCGCTTCTTGGACTTGACACGTTTCATCATGAAGCCGTCATCGGAATCACTATCTCGGTCGTCAAAGACTTCCACGTCCACGTCGTCATCGTCGCCCTTGATGTCCACGGCGATGCATTGCTCAACCTTTTCGTTAAAGTGAATGTGCTTGCGCTCATTGCAGGGCGATGACAGACCTGACGATTCGATGGATTCGACAGTGCTGTTGCTGGTGACGCTGAGGTGGCGAGATGACAGGGGAACGGCGACATAGTCGTCCGTCTTGCCCTTGTTGGTCAGGATGCCTCTACGCTCCTGAGCGTGAACTGCAGCAGCGGCCTGTTTGAGAAGAGAGGCAGAGAGGATAGATCGCTGAAGCATGACTTCGGACATGCTTCTCTTCTTGAGAATGGGCTTTTTTTGCAAATTGATGAGAGAGTCCGTCTTGGACATGGCAGAACTGGAGGGCTCCGTGTGCGTGGCATATAAATGGCCAGGCTTGCACTGCAGAGGGCCGTAGAGCCATGTAACGTCGCAATCTTTTAGCCTGTTGATGTATTAGCGTGAGAGTCGTGAAGCGTCAAGTAATGTGTACTGACCAGTTGAGAGATTCTGGAGAGATAGTTTTGAGGTTATGCTTAGCCTTCATCCAGGTTCGCCACGAGGCATTCTCGAGGCGGGCCGAGTTGGCCACTTCGCCCCTCCGGGTGACAATGTAGCGCCATGAGGTCCAAATGTCCTCTTCCCTCCAGTCGTGGGAGAGATAGTCGACCTGCCTCGAAGGCTGGCTGGCGATGGTGGCATCATCCTCGGCATGCTTGGTGAGCTCGGGAGTGTCGGGGCGAGAGGTGCTCTCTGAGGAGTCCAGGGGGCAGGAGGGGTGAGCGGGAGTCGACTGGTCTATTGGGCCGTCGTGTTCGTCATTGTCATAACCGAGATGAGGACGCATGAAGTACTTTTCATGGGTAAAAGGGGGCAGGCCAAAGTGATCCTCGGGTGAATCGTCGAGCGGCGGGGCGTCGTCAAAGTCGGAGGCTATTGAGAGATTGGTGGCGGGAGTAGAGGCGTAAGACACATGTACTGATTGAGCATGTATTGTTGTGGGTGATGAGGGAGCCGAAGAAGCGTCGGATTCCGAAGAAGACTTGGAAGAGGGATCGTATGTTGGAGGTGTCTTGCGCGACGAGCGGTTGAAGGCAGACGTGTCGAGGTTTGTGTGCGAAGCAGAGCGTCGCAGCGAAGACGACGAAAAGTAATTGTCTTCCGAGGAAATGACGACGGCCATGACGAAAGAAGCCGGGCAGAGGAGAGAATACGACGTGTACAAGGTGTAGACGAGCGAGCAGGAGGATTTAGAGAATCATTGGAGAGCGTCGACGCAGGGCCGGTGGCCGCACAAGTCAGGAATGGCCGCGTGTTTCGAAGAGCAAACAGACAAAAGAAGTTGTGTGAATAGGTGGATGAGCCGGGGCTGGTCAGCCGGTTTGCGCGGGGAGGTGACGAGTTGGTAGGACGGGTGCTTCTACGCGCAGCGTCGATTAAGTGGTGGTGCGTATGCAGGCTGTTACACACAGTGCAGCGACGGGGGTGTCTTTTGTTGGTGTTGGTGTTGCGGTGGTATCGGTGGAGAATTGGTGTCGGCAACGGACGAGAGAGAAGAATGTCGACAAGCGAGAGAGATGATAATGGCCGGGTATTATCTGGACGGATGGGGAGGAGAAGGAGTAAGAAGTATTGGAAGATGTGTGAAGAAACAACAGAGGATGGAAACGGAAGAGAGGGAAAGGGTAATGGTAGGTAGGCGAGGATGAAGAGATTTCGGGCGCGGGCTACCTGGAATTGGGGGGGGGGGGTTGTTTCCGGGGGAGGACTCAGAGAGGTACCTTAAGAACAGACAGGGAGGGAAGGAGGCAAAGGCAAGGCAAAGGCAAGGCAAAGCCAAAGCCAAAAAAAAAAAAAAAAAAAAAAAAAAGCGGCAGACCACTTACGGCAGTACTTTGGTGGGCACTGAGCACTAGGTCAGCATAAATTCAGAGGGGTTTGGAGGGCTGAGCAAAGGCTGGGCAATTTGACAGGCAATTTAGGTACTGGGCGGCATTATTTAGAATATTACGACAGTTATTAGAGGTACCTTGGCGTGGCGCACCGCGGCGTGGTTACTGACTGGTACAGCACTAAAACAAGGCCTGGGAGCAGCAGGTTGGGGTGACCAGCAAAGGCAAATATTACCAGGCGGCAGTGGGCAGTTATCAATAACAATTTTTCAATCCAGTTAAATATCAATGCAGTTGAAACCAGTTACCACTCCAGTTACTACTCAACACTGCAGTCAGTTTAGATGGCGGGTTACAACTACGGTGGGGAGAGGTCACTGCGGAGGGAGAAAAAGGGCAGGCGGAGTTGGCTGAGATTACCAATGGCCGTCCAGCAGTACTGGCGCCCGGATGACGAACAGGTAGGTTCTTTCGGCACCCATCTTGAATTATTTACCTGGCGCTGGGGAATGTGCAACAACAGATGTGCAGCCAGACAACCAGAACACGGGCATCGTGGACCGGCGAGTGGTATCGCTAACTCCAAACGCGGCAACGTGCGACATGTTTTGGTTAATGTGTGTGCACTGTACGCTGTGCTCTAAGCCTCTAATCCAATGTCTTCGCCGCAACCAGGTCCAGCAAAGGAAACACACGGGACCAAAACATGCAGCATGGCATGAAAACATCCGTCATGCCGTGTACTGGCACCTTTCTGTCCTCTTTTCAAAACCGGAAGCAAAAGCCCTGACCAGCCTATCTCGCCTGGTCTCGTTCTTTGGTTGTTTTTGCGCGCAACCCCGTGAGCGTTCCAAAGCTTCCAGCGCTAAGAATACCCCAACAACACTAACGGCCTGCCACGGAGTTTTCGGTGCAAGATCACACTGTACACTTACACCGTACACACCCCGGATAGCGGGGAATCCTGGCCGCAAGCGAAACCGACCAGAATCCTTGCCTGACTCGCTGCAAGCATTTACCACTCCCTGCCTTTTCTTTTCCGCAATCAATTTGAGGCTCTTTGGCCATTGATTACTACAATACCAGTATCAACTCAATCACCATCTCATTAAGCGTTGTGTTACTTTTGATAAAATACAATTCTACCGGTCAATGCTGCTTCTCTCGTACTTTTCCTTCCCCACCATTCGTTCTTTATATTTTCTTTTTTCGCAAACGCCCAGCGCCATGGCCATGTCTCCCCCTCATTCTTATCCGTACTCCGTCCATTCTTCCACAATCTGGAACGAAGAACCAACTCTTGTGCATTTATCTAATCCCAGACTGGCGCTAGGCCTGGTCAGTTTGAGACCCGCCAACTACCTGGAAAAAGAGGGATAAAAAGCACGAAGTACGGAGTAACATAAGAATGATTGAAAAAAAAAATGGTAGGCTAGCAGGGATGCAGGTTCCTGAATGGAGTTGCCAAGAGAAACGTTTTTCATTTCCCTTTCTTCTTGGTGAGCTGCACCCTGCGGCAGGCTAGCTGGGCGGGACCGTTCCAAGAGACATCGCCACTGGTGGACATGCACAATTGAAGTTTTTCGATAAATATTTCTTGTTTTTCAGATGTGACAACTGTGGGGATATCACGTTACTTTTTCCCCCTTGCTCCTCGAGAGTCTTGAACCCTTTTGACCCTGAATTTTTGTGCATGTGTGTGTTTGTGTGTGTGTGTGTGTGGATGTTTGGTTCTTCTCGGCCTCATTATGGGTTCGATGACTGGAATGTCCAAAGCTAACAAACGCCGCATAGTCGAGACAAGAAAACACAATGACTACGGAGAATTTGGGAAAACAAACTCCCGGAAGAAATTCAGCAGACACAAATCATCTATTGCTTTGATTACTTCAACATGCCACCGTGGCGGACTCACTTCACTCGACGCAGTGGAATTTATCCCAACTTAATCCCAGCAACACCATGAAAATAGCTGAGATGTAGATATTATATAGCTCGGACCCGCCTCTTGTGGCGCAATTGCGGAAAACCAGTCTCCGTTGTCGAGATGTGCCATGCAACCCTTTTCTCCGAGTCGTCTTGCTCGCCGTCTCCATCTTCCGCAACGTGCAGCCAGTCGTCGGCCGAGCCATAAATGGTCTTCCGTCCCTCCTTACCTGTAGGCGAGGCAAAAGAGCTGCAAAGCAACTACGAAGCGGTGGGTGCGCAAATTTACTAGCTGCAGCATAGGCATGCAGGCCCGTTGCCGTTGTTCCAGATGCTCTCGATGGTGTGGTGGTGTGGTGTCCCCTCCGGGCCTCCGGCCCTCCGGGTAACCATAACGGTGCGAGGTGGTTTGACATTATTATATTCTAGATGGGCGTCGTGGGCCATGGCGTACACTGAATACATGCGTCGTGATGCAAGAGCAATGGAACCCTTCCGCCGGCCGACCTGCTAACTTGCTGCAAACCATCTGATCCAATCACTCCACAGCGGTACATCGTCAATGTGCAAGCCACCTATCACATTTCTAGTTATCCACTCCAGAAACCAAGCCTCATTCCTTCAGCCCTCCCTCCACGACTCTCCTGCTTGGCATCCCAACCTATTTTTCTCCCTCTATCTATCCTCCTTCATCTAGACTGCTCGTCTTCGTGCTTCTCGACGCTACCATCGGCACCCCCTTCCCCTCCCCTACCCACCAACTCCAAAGCCATGCTCGGAAGCAGACCATCACCCCGTCCTGCCGCCATCTTGACTCGCCAACGATAAAGCTTCATCTCTGCCCCGGTCTGGCGTTCGCTATCTTTTCTCTTCCCTTTCGACCCGCCGCGCCCGCCTCGCTCTTCTTGTCATGTCGGCCGCACGCTCGTCCCATGGCAACCTTGACAGCACATCAAACGCCCCCGCCTTGCACCATCTATTCGTGATGGCCAAGTCTAAACCCCGGCAGCAAATCTCCGATTCGCAGATGATGCGCCAAAAGGCCCCAGTTGTGCATTTATGCCCGTTTGTACATACTGCATACAGACACGTTCTCCGTTGAAAGTCGTCCAGCGATTGCGTTGACGATCCACCTGCCCGTATTTCTCGGCGCTGGCGGGTCTGGGATGGTTGCGGTTGCGAGCCCGCTAACCCCCGATTTCTCCCGCAATCGCCTCAATCGCCTCACTACAAGTGTTGTTCGGACGAGGCTTCATTTTTTGGAGCTTCCCGCATAGTACCATGCTTCGCATACTGATATCGAGGGCGGCGCTGCTCCAACGTCACCCCTCTTTTCACGCGGCACCGAAGCGTCCTATCCAACAATCCTTTCCAACAAAGGGTCCTCGATGCACACCCTCTCATCAGTCGACACACACACATTTGCTAGAATATTTTCAAGAGCCAGAGGCAATAACGACTGGCTCATCCGAGTCAGCGACACGCTGGCCGGGAAGAGGTCCAGGCACCATCCATGCATGGCTTGCTTGCTGAGTACTAGGCCCGCGCCAGGCACGCCCTGCTACGATTGCTCCCCGTGCCAATGAATGGTGTCATTGCTCCCCGTGTCTGCTTGTCGCCATTTGCGTCGCGTTCAAACTTAGCGCTTCTCACCGCCATCGCCGAGCCATTTCACTTACCGAATTGAATGTGTGACAAGACGGCTGAAAGATACTTTCTGCGGCGACATTCCTGGCAGCTATTTCGCGAACTGAGTTTTTTGGCAAAAGCTTCTGGGCATGGTTTCCCCCTTCCTCACCAAGGCCCGGCCCTCTTTGCTTCCCGCCCGCAGTGGACTCGAGGCGCGTGAGTGCGTTGCGTGGCGGCTCGTTCCAATTCAGAAGAGCGTTTTCGCATCCGTCTCAGGTTTGGCGGCATGAACTAGCCTGGCGATTAGACACCTTTGTCTCGTTGGCACGTCGCCGTCGTGGCTTGTTGATAGTCACACAAGCTAACCTCCAACCAGCTTAGCCATCGGCAGCTTGAGGACAAGATGCTGCAGTAGGTTTGGGTCTCGAACTCTCGGGATAAGCAGTCAAGCCACAGTTCCATCTTTTTCGCTGGCAATCTTGATGCATTACGAGTGCATCGGTGCAAAGGGAAGAAAAAAAAAAAAAAGGTAAACAGCACGGCGCTGCTCATTCCGTCTGGTATCAAGAAAGGCAGTCCACCAAAGCCATGTTGATGTGCATACGGAGTATAAACCCACCCTTTCTCCCCGCTTATACCTTGATACTTAACCAGCCTTGCATCCATATCGGAGACAGCGGAACTTGCCTCGTACTTGTACAGTCTTCCATTGGCCGACTTGGAGGAGCAGAACTGGGCAACAACTCGACTCGAAACAACCACAGACCAAGTGTGCATGGTATATTAACTCTGTCGAATGCCCATTTTTATCAATCAAGAAGACGCCACGGGATGGATCTTGACCTATGAGCCTCAATTCCCGCCCCTCCAGCCTGCCGGCATATCGGGCCTTGCAGCAACAGTCACGCCAAGTGCATATTAGCTTTGCGTGGCGCTGCTAACGACATGGATGGCCACGCCGCCCGCATCTGTACAATGCACCAGGCCTGGGGCTTGTTTTTGCCTTGTCTTTTTGCCTTGTCGCCATTTGCGCTCTCGTACAGATTAATTTTTTTGACCCCTCGTCGCTACACACCGTGACATGTCTGACAAGCACCGTGCACTTGACCAAGAATAGTGGAAGAAGCAGGTTTATCACGGCCAGCGCAAGGAGCCAAAGAGTTTGGCAAGGCCTCGGGCTCGTCTGAGCGATATATCGTATTCCTCATGAAGAATCAGAAAGACCACAATTCTGCCCATTTTTTATACGCAATTGGCATACGCCACACGCCATCCATTCTTTTCAGACTCTCACTGATACTTAGACCCCTGCAATCATTCCACCTGTGCAACTGGACTTTGCTCCCTTGAGACCAGAGGACGATTGACCTGCCGCCGGCGCATAGTCCCCGGGGCATTGTCGACAGTGGGTTGATGGGAGCCTCAGATTGCGGTGCCACGAGCGACAGCACGAGGATGCACTGCGCATTCGCGAGATGCATGTACGCCGTGACGTGGATTTGTGGCGTGCTTTTACTCTGCATGAATCAGTACTGACCATGTCCATTCGCGATATACGCCGAGCCAGCCCTCGATTCTGGACTGGCGGCGTAGTATTCCCGTCTGGAAATGGCCATCTATGCGATATGCAAACATATATTGCTGCGCAAGCTAGTAGATATAGCTTGATAGTTTCCTCGTGTGTGTGTGTGTGTGTGTTTGCTGATAAAGAGCACTACACATAAATACCAGCATACGCCATGGTCGTCGGCCCGGCGAACTAGTGGCGGGGTGGGGGAAGGACGGGTAGATAAGTAGGGTCTACATAAACTTGTCATGATAAGAAGAACCTGCAGATTAGGCGCTACACTGCTCTCCGAAGTGCGGAACAAGCTTCAGCGTACACACAGCATGGGCGATAAAAGAAAGTCACACGCGTATAGATAGGCAAGTGGCTGCCTTGGTTTGTGCGGGGGGGGAGTTGTGACCGAATGGATGATGCGGCAGAACGCGGGGAAGTGTGCGTGTGTTTGCGTGATTGGAGAGCTCATACAGCCTCGCGATTGCGTGTTGCCAAGTAAAGGAGCTGTCCAAGAAAAAGAAACCCCCCCCCTTTTTTTTTGTTGTCTTATTTGAAAGCGGCTTGCAGATTGGGCGAGATCGGCACAAACACAAACGGTCGCGACAAGCAGGGATGACCCCATGGACATGGATGGTCTGATATTGGCGGAACATGAAGCCTGGCCTAAAACGCAATGATTTCATATTGTCGTTTTCATCTTGCGGGAGCATGGGGAAAAAGATGAGCAAACGCTGTACTGTTGCGTGACTCTACAAGCCCGCCAAATGGTCTGCCGCTTGCTGGATATACACCACGTATGAGATGAGACCCTTGTTGGCAAGCAAAAAGGTGGCTTACTGACTTGCTGTTGCTCAAGAGGGACATGATAGAGAAAGAGGGTCATTGCAGCTAAGCTCTCCCACTTTTATCGAGCATCTCGATGAACAAAACACGTTATCAATTGCATACACGTTCAAGTGAGATGGGCCGACTCTGCAGTGTAAAAGTTGTGCGTCATACGCTGACAAGAAATCATCCGATATAGCACAATGAATTACGAGGCTGACTACGACACGGGGCTACACACTAACTAGGATTTTTTAAAAAAAAGGCCACCGGAGAGACCAGGCGACCAAAGTCTCACTCGTAGAGCTGCGACGCGCTGCGCATGCCGGCTGCCTTTATCGCATAAACGCAACAGCTACTCCAGAAAGAGTTCCCCTCGTAGATTTGGTTCAGGTTAGACAATATCTACCGTTGAGCTGTCTGCAATATGATCTGCACCGGAACCGTTTACGAGGGGAAGCGGGGGCAAAAAGGAACTTTGGGCTGCAATATCGAGATACTGTGTCGCCTTCACACCCCCCTTCCATATGGTTCACTCAGGCAACAACTTGCTCTACCTACACGATACAACGTGAGAACAATATCAGACCACACAGGTTTCATAGGCCGCCGAGTTCTAGATACGCGGCAAAGAGTCGTTAATTCTCTCCGTTACTTCTCGTGTCCAGATGCCGACACATCCCCCCATAGCCGCCCGGAACCGCCATCCAACATGGGGAACCTTTTACCGTGCCTGGCACGATCTCATTGTCAAGATGAGATGTACGGCAACCTTTGCCGCACCTCGACATGCGACTGCTACGGTTGTTCAAGAGACATTCAAACTCGTCGTAACTGTTCGCTGGTATCGACTAGATATCCGATGCAGTTGATGGAAGAACTTGGGGACTGAACTGGCGGTTGTCGTCATCTAGAGAGGCCTTTAATCAGCGGCTCGATTCACTTTTTTTTTTTTTTTTTCTCCCTGCCATTCGTAGAGATGAAACAGGAGTTTTGACAAACAAGAGCCCCTTGTCGGTGGCGGCCGTGCTGTCCACTATTGCCAAGTCCAATATAAAATGCCAACGAAAAAGAGTCTGGTCACGAATGCGTCATTCCTCGCAAAATATGTGCAAACTGTGTCGTGGGCTGCAACGCCACTCTGTTTCGCCAAGAGGGGCTTCATCTCCGACCAAGACAGGTAATGCGTGGTTGATTTTTTGCAAGAGGAATCAGTCTGGAAAAGTAAAAACGGCCATCTATTGATGCGAGTACTGGGAATCATGTCGCATGGCCTAATGATAATGAGCTGATATTCCTTGAAAGCCTATATATCCAAGGCGTGGCTGCAGTTGCTCAAGAGACGCCCTTCTTCTCAGCGCTGCCCACCATACAAGGTATATGTGCTCTCTAGTTTTTGACCCCGAGCCCACTCCCTCTCTGGTATATCTTTCTAAACATGTTCTAGATTGATGCTCGCTTTGCCCCTCATCCCAGTTCAAAAAATTGCCACGCGTCGGCGCAGGCACGCACTGCAAAGGACTGTGCAGCTTCGTAATGCACTGATCAATGGATTGAGCGTGCCCGAGTAGACGTCAAACCCATTCGTGCCCTCAATTCGATGTTTCGCTGCTCCATCCACCGGCTTCGAGCCATTGACTTGGCCCTTCCCCAAGGATCGTCTGTGGCGTGCCACGTTTATGCCCATCAAGTCATATATGAACAAAGTACAATGCCTTTACTTACCGCACATCGCTCATGTTTCCTCTGACCACCGCAGTACACGGAGTATCGTCTCCGATTCTCCTGCACTTCGCAACGCCCGCAGATATTTGTCCTTTTGCGGCGTATATCAATCAAGTCGGGTGACGCTTTCAGTTGGAATTGCCGTCTTTTCTTGCAAAATGCGCCAGGTCGTACAGCTATGTGACGAGCCAGAGAGAAAACTTTACCCCCATACCCTGGCTCGTGCTAGACCGCTCGGCATATCCAGCAAAGAATGCGGATATATTGCTTCCAACCGACCAAGTTTCAAGCCTCGGCGTGAAGAGGCGATTTCGCGCATCACTCATCCCCACGAGGTGGCTTGATCCAGGGGAAAAAAATGCTCAAGAGCGAGGCGCAAAGGCCACCGACGGCGGGACGCGAAAGCTGGCGCAAAACATGCGCTTCGCCGGCGCCACGTCGCGCACCTCGTGGATCGACACCTGGCCGTCGACATTGGCGTCGCCTGGGACCAGCCGGATGCCAATTTCCTTTTCGATGCGATCGCAAATGTCGTCAAGCGGCGTCGCGTCGTCGGCCTTGACGGCGAAGCAGTGCGCGTGTACCAGCGGCAGCCGCGTCGCCGTGTGCGGCGCGAACAGCGCCTCCTGGCCGTGGTAGATACCCCGAAAGTTGTGCAGAAACTCGAGCGCCGACGCCGGCAGGTTCATGACAAAGTGAGCAACGGTGGGAGGCACGGGAACGCGCGTGGCCGCCGGGGGGCGCGGCGCACCGGTCTGCGCCGCGGCGGTACGTGACACTTTGCGGCCCGGGAGCAAGGCGGCGTCGCCGCGCCGTGCGGCCGCGAGCACGTCGTCGCATGCCTGCTGGATAAAGTCATGGCCGTCGGCGTTGAACGGCCGCACAAACTCGCCGACCTTGTTGCGCTGGATGGTGTCGGTCAGGTAGCGGTAGCTCGCCGGGTTCTTGTCGTTGGCCCAGACAAAGACGCCCTTTTTGCCGGCGGGCACGGCAAAGGGGCCGATGCCGGCCATGACGTCGGCGACGACCTCGCCGGGCTGGAAGAGCGCGGCGATGCGCTGGTGCTCCGTGCTGAGCTTGCTGTTCCAGTACACCTTGGCGTAGTCAAACTTGAAGTGGCAGCCGGCCTCGCTGACCTCGACCTCGAGGTCGTCGGGGCCGGCGAGCACCTCGTACGCAAAGGTGCGGAACTCGCTCTCGGTACCGACATTGTCAATCTTGTTGATGACGGTCCTGATACCGGGGTTCTTGTCTATAATGACTTGGGCAATGATGTGCTTGTACGGTAGGTACTGGTCACGAAGGTTGAGGTGAGCTGCCTTGTTAGCCTGGTGTCCTGGGAGACTGGTGGAGGAGCTTGACCTACCAACATGCCCGGCTGTGTTGAAGCCAGAGGGTATTTCATTCTGTAGCTCCTCGGGAAGTATGCTTCTCATCACATCAACTATATAGGTTAGTAGTGTCCATGAGGGGAACCTCGAGCGTCTCACCGTAGCTCCATAAGTTGTAGTTGATGTCAATGTCATATGGAATAACCTTGAGATGACCTATTCTCGAGGCCTCCTGAAGCTCTCGACTCCAAGTCAAAGGTTCTACGCAGCAGTCAGCATACTTCTCTGTCCGTGCCCAACGTACAATCTTACCCTGAGGCTTTATGTGATTCTTGAGCACAAGACATTTATTGCCTTTGGCGGCCAGCGCTGGGTCCGGATCTGGAGCCACCTGCTGGAAGCCTTGCAGAACAAACAGCTCCTTTGTGAGCTCCAGCTCCTTTCTATATTTTGACAGCAGCTTGTTGTCCCGCACAGACGCAGCCGCCGAAGGTATTGTCCGCGCAAAGAGCGCCCTGTCTAGGGTTTTGGCAGCCCTGGCCGCGGCCGGAGCGCGGAACAGGTTCATGTCTGCGGCTGGCGAAGCGTCCTGAGAAGTGTTAGATTCTCCTAATCATATGTTTTGTTTGGCAAGCGGCATGCGCTTAATGTCTGCTCTGCTCACCTCCATGTCTAGTAATGCCTACAGGGATAAATCAGCGTCTTGAAATTTTGGTGGCATGCCGCAGCTATTGCCTCAGGCCCCACCTAATTTTGCCGTCTACAGTCATCGCGAGCCTGATGGCGACGTAGATGAAATTGCGGTATGAAACGAGAATCTTCTATCTACGGCTACGAAAGCGCAGCATAACTCAATCAAATATGGTTTTCCATTTTTCGATCCATGGTGCAATGCGTGATTAGATTCCTCCCCATCATCCATTCATCTGTATAATTACACTGGTGACTGCCTAACAGGTAGGTACTCACAGTGCCCCCACATGCGAGGCTGTCACTTACATCACCACTTTCTACCAGCGTGAATGCCGAAAATGTCCTCCAGAAAACGCACTTTGGATGCATTTTTTGCGAAACCTGTAAAGAAACCACGTGTTTCAGATGCGGAGCCGGTATGTCAGGATCCAATTTGGATGCGGTCGTCGCTTACTCCAGCAGGCGTCAACTTCAAAGCACAGCGCGTATCCATTTGACATTGCCAACTTTCCAACTGTTCTCGCCGAGGAGCTGTCACCGCCTTGCTTGCCTGCAAAGCCAGGCCGGACAATAAATGACAAGCAAGAGCTCGATCTTCTCTACTTTGACCCGTTTGTGCCCAAGCCGCAGGCTCGTCAGCTCTTTGAGTTTCTCAGGGCCGAACTGCCCTTTTATAGGGTCCAGTATACAATTAAGCGCGGCGGCATTGTAAAAGACATACGGACGCCTAGGTTTGTCTTCCGGACGACATCAAGTCATTCTGCTAACGTAATAGATGGACAACTGTCTTTGGTCTAGACGACACGTCGCGATTCAAAGACGGGCGCGTCGTCGACGCCAAATCTGAAGTGCTGGTTGCAGATGGTCGTTACGATCGCTACCCGCCGCGACCAATTCCGCAATGCCTTGAAATATTGCGCAAATCCACAGAAGCTGCCACAGGATGCACCTTCAACTTTTGTCTTGTCAATTATTATGCTTCTGGCGCCGACAGCATCTCCTATCACAGCGATGACGAGAGGTTCCTGGGCCCAGATCCTGCAATTGCTTCTTTCTCGCTAGGTGCCCAGCGTGACTTTTACATGAAGCATAAAACGGCTCCCGAAAGCCTCAAGCTCGCCTTGGGTAGCGGAGCCATGGTATTGATGCGTGGAACAACACAGTCTCGGTGGCTGCATTCTATCCCAAAGAGGACCGGCAAGAACAGTGAGGACGGAGGTAGGATCAACATCACCTTTCGTCGAGCTATGACAAAGGACGGAACCGAAAACTACTACAACTATAATGTTGGACGTGGACCAGTGTACCGATGGGACAAGATACGAAGAGAGATGACGCAGCGCAATGAGAAATGAGATTGGTATACCGATGATGATGAGAGAAGGAGTGAGGCCAACACTCTGGGTATCTATTTCCCGCGGCGAAACTGAGCATTTGAGAAGTTGCGTAGGGCCTTGACAAAAACTTGGTAGCCAAAAGACTCGTTGTCCTGAAGGCAGAAAATCTCGGTGAGACGAATTTGCCACGGGGGGTAGCCGGAGAGTTCGACGTAGGGGCTGAAGAGAATCAACAGGTTCGGCTCAGGCATGATGCCCTCTGATAATTCGGCATCGATGAGATCCATAGAAATGTCGCGAGGTGACAGCTTGCCCTTTTGCGACATGTCGGCAAGAGTTCGGGTCAGGTCAACAACGGACTCGCGACCATCCTGCGCGGAAATTAGGTGAAGTCGCAGCTGACCGGCAGGATTTGCGCTCATCGAAGCGGGCGTAGAGACTGTCTCACGGTGCGGTGACGTGACGGAAAGAGAAGGATGTTCTGTTCCAAAGTAGAGTGCGAATTTGCCGAGTATGGCCTCGTAGACGCGGGGCATGTGCTTCTTGAGGATTCCTAGACACTGTTGGCGACAATGATTTCGCATGTCATCTTTTATTCTTACCAGTCTTCTCGTAAATGGAAAGCATCGGGATTTCGGCGCAGGCAGTCCAAGTCGCCAGCTCAGCCGCCTCGTCAATCAGACGCTCAAGATCGGCCTTGGGTCGCTTATCCTCCTCGGCGCGCAAAACAGCACTGAGGTGATTCGGCTTCTTCGGCAGTCCAGCAACATCCCGGCGAATGTATTCTGGAGTTCCATGATGATAGTACAGAATGGATGATATTTGGTAGCGCACAATGTTCCACGCCTGTCGGAGACGGATGTAAAGAGAGAAGACGCCATGCATGATGGCAAAGACAAAGACGAAGAGCGCATTCTTCAGGAAGCGGCGCACGCCTAGGTGCGATTTTTTTTGATGATTTCTCTTCGACACGGGCGGGCTATCGTTGATGGGAGGCAAATGGGCCTGCACCGTTAGCACGAATATTCACGATGACGTCGAGCCGACGTACCTTGATCAACCGTGCCCTCTCCTGCTCGCTCAACAACGTATGATTGGACTTTGCATCGGCGCGATACGCCTTGCGGGCATTCGCAGTGACAGGCATTTCGAAATGGGCGACAGACGAGGTGAAAAATGGCGATAAATAAGAAGAGAAGAGAAAAACAAAGAGAAACGGCAGGTCAAGCGTTGTAAGGGAAAAAAAGTGTTGCTGTCCAAAAGATGAGCTAGCGGGATCCGAGCATGTGCTTGCGTCTGCTCAGTGTGGCGCAGGAGCCACATAGCCGTGGGGCTGAGCCGTCAACACGCCTCCGCTGTCCTAGAAGCAATGCAGTGACACCCGCATCTACACAAGAGCGCCAAGCGGCAATACATCCCCAGGACTGGGATACCGGCGGCAGTGCTCCGTAAAACGTTGACGTGTCGGCACATGTAGGCATTCGGGCTGCGCCCAAGCCCACGTCTAACCATGGACCGAACCAGCACCGGGGCCAAGAGTCTCTTCCCAAAAGGCCCCAGCTTCACCCTCGAGAACTTCTCCAACAAGGACTTTATTGTCCGTGACTTTGTCGACAGCTTGGCGGAGAGTGCTGTGCCCATCAATCGAAGATCAGGGCCAGCGCAACCGGCCTTTGACGCGAAGCCGCTAATCCGAACCTTTGAGAGTACGCGGTTATCGACCTCGCCCCAGCGCCCAGGCCACTGCTAACAATTGCCAGATGCTCTGAGCCAGTTGGCCATCCTCGGAGACGAGCTTCAAGAAAAGGAGTCCGAACTGTTATCACAAGTGCGACGAGCTGAAGTACAACACGACCAGACATTGGACACCCTAGGCAGGAAGCTCGACCAGTCCATAAGCTCATTTGAGGCTCTCGACGGAAGTGTGACATCAAGCAAGACGAACCACTACTCGACAAAAAAAGAAGCTGATGGCGAAGGAAATGTTGCTGTTCAAATTGGTGAAAAGCTAGAGGATCTGGACCGAAAGCGACGGCGTGCGCAGGACGCCCAATTCCTCATCCAGTGCTGGAGCGAAATCAGCGACACCGGCCTCCTTGTATCGCTGGAGGATATTCGCCGACAAGGTGGTGCTGAAAATAAGATTCGCTGCGCTGTAATTGCTCGCCAGCTCATGCGCATCTCCCAGCAGCTTGACCCTGCCTCCTGGGGTCATGCCAATGGCCACCGCAGGAGCTCCATTGGTAACGGCACCGGGAACGGCACTGGGAACGGAAATAGCAATGTATCTGGAAATAAAACGCACAACACGAGGGAAATTATCGAAAAGTTTTGCGAGTCGCTCGAGCAAGATCTACTACAACAGTTCAACGACAGCTATCGCAAACAAAACTTTGACGACATGATGGAATGCGCCAGAGTGCTGTACGACTTTAATGGCGGAGCGAGTGTCATTGCGACGTTTGTCAACCAGCACCAGTTCTTCATTGATCGCGACCAATTGATGAATGATGAGGTTGTTGCTGATACAGATATATGGGAGCCTATTGCGGATCCTGATGCTACTCCTCCCGGTGTCGAGGCTAGCTTGCAGTCACTCGTTGATGAAGTCAAGATTGTCATGCAAGAAGAATCATTTATCATCAAGCGAGCTTTCCCGTACTACGAAACCGTCTTGACAAAGTTTATCCAGCGTGTTTTCCAACAGTCGATCCAGCAGCGTCTGGAAAAGGTTCTGGACAAGGCCGATACTGTGTCATCGCTTGCCTTTTTGCGCTCACTTCACTCGTCCCGCAGTTACATCAGCAGCTTGGTTGAGGATCTCAAAACACATGGTCTCACTGAGCATCCTGAGCCATGCTCAGGCCAGATTGCACAGGCTCTCGACCAGCAACTGGACGAGTTGTTTGTCCCTTATCTGGTTGGTAACCTCTACATTGAGAGAGAAAAGAAGAGCATCGATGAAATGTACAGTTCGCTGTTATTCAAGTTTACAATGTATCATTCGCGCAAGAAGAAGGCACCCACTGGGTTCATGGCATCCCTCGCCCAACAGGGTACACAACTCATGGCGTCTGCTAAAGACGCCTACTTGGAGCGTCTTGAGTCGTCAGATTTGACACCCACACAAAAGGCCACTATGTTGCGCGTCGCCGGCATTGCAGAAAAGGACAATAAGAATGAAATTGAGCTCTCCGAAGACGACGGGACACTGAGCGTGGCCAACGCCAAGCGCATGCTCAAGTGGCTTGCCGAGAGTGTACAACGTACTCTGGAGCTAGGAACCGCGGTCGAGACACCCAAGGACATGAGCGTCTTCTTGAACCTGCTACTCACCAACATGGGACAAGTCTATGTTCAAACAGCACTGGAAGCCGCTCACATGCAGGCCACCATTTTAGAACACTCCAAGACAGAGCCTGACATGTCGTACCTGCCAGCGATCCGCCCCGCTGTCACCATCTCCGCCATTATGGACCGCTTCATCAGTACTGTGCTCACTCGCCTCGCCGAATCCAACACCACTGTGCGCAAGAGCATGGAGGCGCAAAAGAAGATGGCCATTGACGACATTGAAAAGAAGACGAATGCCGTGATAAACATCTCCATTGACGTCATTGTCAACTACGTCGCCAAGACGCTCGGCGGCCAAAAGAAGCAGGACTTTCGCCCCAAGGACCTCGAGCTCGAGTCGCTGCAGACGCCCACCTGCCTGGCCATTTGCAACTTTCTCGGGCGCGCCGAGAAGCACGCCTCGGCCGCCATCGACGGCCCAAACCTCGAAAAGTTTCTGAGCGAGCTTGCGACGGAGCTGCACCGGCTTCTGTTTGATCACTTTAAAAAGTTTCAGGTCAACGCCACGGGCGGCCTGATGGTGACGCAGGACATTGCAAAGTACGTGTCCATGATGCGCGACTGGCCGCTCGCCAAGGATATCGGCCTGGCGGTGGAGCTGCTCACCGAGATTGGCTCACTGTTTATTGTCGGCGCCGAAGCGCTCCGCGAAAAGTCGAGGGGCCTGGTGCCTGGTCAGACAGCTGCCCGCGGCAAGCTCTCAAAGGCGGACTTTAAAGCGTTTGTGCAGCGGCGCGACGATGCGTCGTCGGTGGGCATTCAGAGCATGCTGGCTGGCTTATAGCGAATGCATATTTTACAGCAAATGTACGATAGTGAATGCAAAGACAGGACACCCAAACCAAAGTATGACAATCCCGTGACGATTGGTCTTGACGTTGTTGTAATCTTGTACATCTCTATGGTATATTGAGGCCCGCAGGCGCCCGTACTATTGTGACGTTCGCTTACTTTTCCACCTCTGGCTGTACAAGTTCTCCAATGCCCTTGCTGTCCTCCATGACCTGCCTGGCCTCGTCCTCGGAAAGCTTCAGATCCTCCATGATGAGCCGGACGCCCAGCTCCGCCACCAGCACAGCCTGTATGAACGCAGCGGACCCGCGACCTGCAATGACCCTGTCGTCGACGGCGCGGTCCTTGAGCGCATCACCAAACGTCCTCACCAGAAAGTCGCACATGGCGTTGAGTCCGCGCGGGCCATAGTAGCCCGGGTTGAAATTCTCATCGCGGCGCAGCATGGTCCGCGCGGAGCCCTTTTCGACGTTGCGCGCGTGCGCCTCGCGAAAGTGCGAGCCGCGGCCGTCGACAATGACAGAGTGCAGGTGCTCGCGGTGCGCGGCGAAGCGCGCCTCGGAGGCGTCCCAGTCAATGGTCGGATAGCCGAGGTCCCGCCACGTCTGCTCGGCGGCGCGCTGCTTGTGCAGCTGACAGAAGCGCGTCTGCATGTGCACGTTGAGGCGCCTGCCGTGGAAAAAGTCGTCGAGGAGCGCGCGGTCGACGGCCTCGCCGCACCAGGGGCATTTGGCCGACGGCGGCGGCGGCGGCAGCAGCAACTCGGGGGTTTTCTCTGGCACCTTGAGCAGCGTGGGTCGCTCGCCGTCCTCTTCGTCCGAGGAGAGCTTCGCCTCGTCTTGTGCGTCATTGATGGGTGATTTGCCACCCGGCGATCTGCTCAGAAAGTCTCGCGGTATTTTGAATACGGCTCGTGGTGGCGATGATGACGGAGACGGATTCCTTTTGCCTTTTTTGGAGCCCCTCTCCTTTTTCAACGGCGCAAGAATGCTGTCATCATCTTCACTGTCGGCGTTGCCGTTCAAATCGGTCAATAGTTTCTTCGGAGAGCTGCGAGGGGACGACAGTATTTTCTTGTCTGGCACAATAAACCTCGATTTCGTCTTCCTTTGCGGACTCTCTAATGAACTGGGAATGTAAATTTTGTTGCTGCCTTGTGATGAGCCTGGCCATGTCAGTGATGCACAGCGTGACTGACTGGTAACGCAACAAACCTGGTTGACTACTTTGCGAGCTTCTTGTGCGCTTGCCATACTTAGTTTTGGCCTTCTTTTGAGTTGTGTGGTTCCATTTATTCGTCAGATGGTTCCCCGGCTTGAGCTTTTCCTTGGGTTGTGGACGATCAGGCTCAGGTAACTTTGATACCCTTTGCCGTTTCGTCAGAGTAGTTTTGGCTTGTGATGATTTCGACGCAAAGTCCGTCGACTTGATGCCGGCCCTCTCTAATCTTTCATCCGCCGAGCTATGAAAGTCGCTGTCCAGCGGCGACGGTGATCGTCGGATGGAGACTTTGCGCTTGGGAGAGGCGGCTCGGTCACTGGATTTAGCAGCCTGAACCGTTCCCTCGCTGAGCGAGCCTTCTTCGAAGTCTGAGGACTGAGGCGGATCATCGTCGGCCACGGGAGCTCTCGCCGGAGCTCTCGTCGCCCGTCGAGGGCGATTGCCCACAGTCTTGAGCAAGCCGGGAGCGTTGGCGGTCAAGCCGACTCGTCTACTCATAGCTGCGGAGGGCACAGGCGGATTCTTGGCGAATCGGAAAGACCAAGGCACCGGCGTAGTTGCAAGCCTCGTGTATCAGCTACTGCATCCTGGACCGTTGCTGACCATGGCCAATTGATTGTAAACGACTTGCCGGCCGCGCTGAGACGCGTTGTGCAGGCCGTCACGCAGGTGGGGCCATATTGTATTACACGACACTCGAAACCAGGTGCCGATATCAACGATATTCCACACCAAGTCACATCTTGGTGCCCTGTTGCTCAATAAACAGTCATCAATGACCAGATAATAAATTAAAGTCTTTCCTAAATTTAATCTGCTGGGCATCACCTGATCTGCATCATGTTCCCGGGTGTGGCGCTATCGACTTGGCCATAAGTGGTGGGGTTGGCAGCGACAACCCCTAGACCTCCAGAGCCGCCTTGTCACAGCTTCAACTAGCCATCAACACCTGAACAACGGGGAGTTAAGTGTATGACACAATGGCGCTCAACAGGAAATATGCCAATTTGCCGGATTTGGTAAAAATACATCTCTCGCAGCAAGCTCAGGACTAATCATCACATCGCAGGACCTTTCAGCTCCCGACATTTACGAGACGCCCGAATTGACAGACGACAACTCGACGATACCTGTGCGTACAACTCCGCATAGCTGATCGAAGCCTCTCTAATGATGGACAGACCGCTGCAGCGCGTACACAATCGGAAGATGACTTTTACGACGTCGATGACGACACAGAGGCCATTTCGCGCTCCAGACTACGCATTGGCGAGGCTCGCTCGCGATTCGAACCTGCGGCTGTTGACACGGCAGGTGTAGACTTTTCCGATCGCGTTGATGGCAAGCGCAAGTCATACAAGGCCTCGAGCCGGCGCCAGCGCATCCTGCAGGACGGCACCACCGAACTCGGCGACCTGTCCGACGATGACGATGAGGAAAGTCTGGAGCGACGCATCGCGCGTTTGACACGCGAGGTACAAGAGGCAAAAGACGAATATGCCACGCTCAAGGGATCATCAGATGCGCAAGAGGATACGCGGCTGCAGTCTCTCAGCGACCTGCTCGCCAGCATGTCACTGCCCGGCGCCGTGACCAGTGAGACAGCGACAGCCAACACAACCACCGTCGACGAGGGCGCGACGGAGAAGGAAATTGGAGGCCCTACGTACACTATAACATATGCGCCGACGTACGAACAGACGCACGCCCTCGCAAAAGCCGCCGACTTTGACCGCCGGTTGCTAGCCCTCGAAAAGGGCCTGGGCATCAGCTTATCCGTGTCTGCCGAAGCTGGCGAGGGCGGGCTGCCGCGCGCCATTCTCCCTACGCTCGACAACATGGACAAGCAGATTGCCACGCTGGCGCAAGCCTCCACCGCAAACCTGGACGCCATCAGCCGCCGCGTGCGCACGCTGGCCTCGGACCAGGACAAGCTCAACGACGCCCGCGAAAAGGCCAAGGCGCTGCGCGAGGAGCTCGGCAAGGCCAGCGGACCGTCCTCGCAGGCGCTGGCGGACGACGCCGCCGAGCAGGAGACCAAGATCAACGCGCTGTACGCCGTGCTGCCGACGATTGAGAGCCTGGCGCCGATACTGCCCCCGCTCCTGGACCGCTTGCGCTCGCTGCGCGCCATTCACGCTGACGCAGCCGCGGCGAGCCAGACGCTGGACCAGATTGAGCAGAGGCAGGCCGACATGACGGCGGAGCTGAAGCAATGGCGCGAGGGTCTGCAGAAGCTCGAGGAGACTATGAAGGAGAGTGACTCTACTGTCAAGGGCAACATGACAGTCATGGAGGGCTGGGTGAAGGATCTAGAGGGGCGCATGGCCAAGCTGGCCTGATTATGGGTGGTAGTGAGAGCATTAGCGATACCCATTGGCAGTTCTTTTGATGGATACTTTTTGTACATGGAAACAGCCTAATCTACAATCAGATCAACGGTTTCCAGTGTTGCTAGTGCTCGTAACGCATGCATTAGCCGTACACAAGTCGCGAAGCAACGCTACTCACGCAGCGAGAGCCCCCATTTCTCGCGGAGAAAACATTTGAGGTTGACGAATCGTATCTGTATCATCTTAACGAATATTTTATTAAAAGAGAAACCTAGATGAAAAGTAAAGAAATAAACATTTATGTAATCAAGTATAACATAGTTTCATTAGATAACTAAAATACCCCCTTGGGTAGTTGTAGTCTAGAATATTAAGGAAGATACCTAACAATAGGTAAAATTTCCATTCAAGCCACTTTGCGTTATCGACCGCCGTAACAGGTGATGTTATGGCACCAACCACAGAAAGCGACGTTTCATGACCCGAGGGGCCTTGCCCATCTATTGCGGGCCGACAAGAGGCTCGCCAGCCTTGATCTTGGCCGCGCCGTACTTCTCTAGGCGGATAGCCTGAATGGTTAGGAAACCAGAGGTTGCCTGGCAGTTGACTAATTAGTAAGAGCTCGACGAAACAGCGGATCGCAAAAGTATCTTACCTCAGGGCTGAAGCCCTCCAGCGAGTCCATGGAAGCTTCCGTCTCCGAGTACAGGTTGCTGCTCTCGCTGAAGCGGCCGGTGACATAGGCGTTGCCCTTGTAAGCCATCAGCTTGACGGTGCCGTTGACGTCCTTTTGAGAATAGATGACGGAGTTCTCCAGGAACTCGCGCTCGGGGCTAAAGTACATGCCTATGCAGAGTTAGAAGCACGGCCAGTTCAGAAGCGGGTTCCAATTCCTCACCGTTGTACAGGCACTGAGACCACTCAGTAGTGACATTGCGGTCACGGAGTGTGCGGACCTTGGAGTCAAGAACAAGACCCTCGAGATCGATATGGGCGAGACGGGCGATGGTCAGACCAGGGGTATCGTAACTAATACGAGGCAGTTAGCGTTTATGGCGTTCCATGCGATGTTGTCGTCCTGGGTAGTCAACGGGCGACAAGGAAGACAGAAACTAACCAGCCACGAGACTTGAGGCCAATGAATCGGGATTCGACGAGATCGACACGGCCGACACCTGCAGAGGTCAGCTTGTAATGCAACAAGTTAGCATAACCGTAAACTAACCGTTGTCTCGGCCAATATCGTTCAGCTTCTTGAAGATGGCCAGGGAGCCGGTGATGGTCTCGCCCGCAATCTCAAGCTTGATGGGAATGCCCTTTTCAAAGGTGATCGAGAATTCGGTGGGGGTGTTGGGGGCGTCGATTGGATCTGTGCAAACATGATTAGCTCTGGTTCTCATGCAGTCGAGGACAGCGCAGCTTCGTACCGACGGTGCGCATCCACAGCTCCTTGGGGGGAGCCTGCTCGACGCGCTCTAGAATACCAGACTCGTACGACGTGTGAACAAGATTTTCTGCGACTATGTTAGAGAGATTGTAGGTGAGCTCAATCGTTTGGCGCACCATCCATAGACCAAGGAGCCTTGGGAGTTGAAGACACAGGAATGTTGTTCTCCTTGGCAAAATCGAGGAGATCTTTGCGGCCCCTGCGAAAGATTAGAAATTTTCACAAAGTGCGTAGAACACACCATTTTCGAGATTGGCTTCAGGAGCACTGACTGGAAGCGATTGAAAAATTTAGGCTCTCTCCAAGGTGCGATGATGGAAAGAGACGGGTCGCAGGCCTTCCAGGCGAGTTCGAAACGGACTTGGCTATACTGTGTGAGTCGATGTCTCTTGCACCTGCCGAAGGACAGCTTACTCATTTCCCTTGCCAGTCTTGAGTGAATGTTAGCTTTTGATCTGTAGCAAGGCCAATGCCGTGGCTTGACAACGTCGCCATGTGCGCCAAGCTACTGCGAAGGGGATACGTACGCAGCCGTGGCTTAGAATGCTGCAATTGTACTTCTTTGCGGCGCGAACCTGAGCGCGAGCGATGCAGGGACGGGCGAGCGAAGTGCCTAGAAGATAGCGGTCCTCGTAGATGGCGTTGCCTGCGAAGGGTCAGTCAGATAAGGTGCGGGGAGCCGATTTCGGCGGGCTCTTCTTCGTACACTGAATGGCGCGAAAGACAAACTCATCGACGAATTCCTGCTGGAGGTTATCAATTACCATGCGCTCGGCGCCGAGAGCAAGGGCCTTCTTCTCGACAGCCTCGTAGTCCTCGTCCTGGCCGACATCTGCAAGGAAACAGACGACGGTGTAGCCTTCGAGAATGAGCCACTTGAGAATCGTCGAGGTATCAAGACCTCCAGAGTAGGCAAGGCAAACACGCTTGTCGGACATTGTGAGCTTTCAGAGTTGATGGAGAATTGTGTAGTTGCTGGTTGGGGTTTTGTCGTTTTTTTTGAACCACAACAAGTACGGAGTAGTTATTGTGATATCCAGTGTGAGCCGGCCGAGCGCGGCTGAAAAGTAGGTCTCGGAATGATTCACAAGGGTGGAAGAAATCCGCCCTGCGCCGCGACCGGAACCCATCCACACAAATGGGAATGAAATAAAGCAAACAAAAATCCTCGAATAGCAATTACCAGTATTAGTGGATTAATACTTCATTTTAATTATGCAGATTGCACTCACCTATGTCTCTTATATTTAATATACCCATCAAACAGCTCTCTTACACGTCACGAGACTAGTTAGCCCCACGTGATGGGTTATCCCCTTTGGCGACTTTGAAAATATTGCGCAGCCCCGTCGACTTTTCAACCTTGCCTTTCCACTGTCACACTCGTCTGAAAACGTAAGTTGAATCATTTTCTTATTTGCTGCTGCACATACCCCCTCCCCCTCGTTTGGAATGATGCCTTTATAGCATGTATTACCTGACTCTACTGATGTCAAATTTATCACCAAGATCTCTGATCCAAACCCGTTTTGTTTGCAATTAGTCTGCACAATGATTTCATTGGCATTGAACACTTGTGCTAACCGTGCGAAAAAGAAAGACAGGAAGTCGACATAAAATAAAACATAAACTCGCTTCAATAGTTCCCTCACAATGGCCGCCGCTCCCGGTCAATGCACTGTGCTGTACTTTGCGGCCGCCAGCTCCTACACGGGCAAGGAGAGCGAGGTCTTTTCCGCGCCCACGCCGCTTGGCCGGCTGCTTGCGGCCGTCGAGGCCCGATACCCGGGAATCCGCGCCCGTGTGCTCGACTCGTGCCTCGTGACCGTCAATCTCGACTACGTAGACGTGCCCAGTGGTGATGATGAGGGCGTACTTATTCAAGCGGCTGACGAGGTGGCCATAATCCCTCCCGTCAGCTCTGGCTGAGCGAGCCTCGAACTCCTCGCTCAACAACCTTAATATTCGAATTTAAAGAAAAAAAAAACATCGCCGGCTGACATGGCAACAATACTCGGATCTAATGTGCTGGAGAAAGTCTCCCACCCTCATCGGCCTACTAGCAACGGCTGCGTCTCGCCACTACCGCGCTGCGACTCGTCTGGCACCGTCGCCCACAATGTCCCCACGAACCGCTGCCTTGCGAGCGCCGCCCTGGTTCTGCTCCTTCGCCTTACTCGCCGCAGCGCAAGCGTGAACAGCCAGAGCAGCAGAACCGCCAGCAGCGTCGCGTTGACGGCGACGGCGGTGCTGAGTACCGTGTACGTCGAGACGCTGCACCCAAACGGCTTTGAGCGCAGTTCCCACCGCTCGGCGTGCGCGGGGCAAATATTCTCTTGGTAGAGGGGTGCGAAAAGGGCTGGCTGCTGCTTGTTGGGGACGCACGCCCACGACTGTAGAATTCGAAGGGGTCCTTCGTCAGCAACATGGCAAAATATATAGATGGTGTGTGCGTGGGGTTCTGATTGTGCGGGGAGAGGGGAGTGCAAGCAGGCATACGTATGGACACCATGAGCATTCAGCCGTGTTGATGCAGCGGCCGCAGTCTTGCTGTGACCAGCATCGTAGAAAGTGCTCAAAATCGCCCGTGGCGACTGTAAAGTTGTCTCGTGCCGCATCTACGGCCTGTCGGCTAATGGAAGCATCCATGGCAGTTGATGAAAGGATGATGAAGGGACGCGGCAGTGATCTGTACGGCGGCTTTTGTGCGGGGCTGTGCAAATGAACTGGCAGCCTAGGTACTCAGTAAGGCGACGCCACACAGCTGCACCAGACACAACTAAATATAAATGCAATGGATTATCATGTTAACAATTGACGCTACCATGTCTGTGGTGTTAATAGAATGAATATTTTGCGCGCCACTATGCCTACACGCCGACCTCCTCGGCTACTCGAGAAGATAATGACCAAACTTAGAAATGCTTCGCCTGCCCTATGCGATTGATCTCGTAAGAACGCCGCATCTGCTGCTTTAGCTTCCTCATGTCTGCCCGTCGCTGACGAGCCCATTGTTTCTTGTCTACCGGAGGATTGACCGCGAGCGTTTCCAACGTCATGAGATCCGCTAAGAATCGGCGAATGCGAAGACCAGTTTGGTTGCGCACAAATGCGTCCACTTCCTCATCGCAGGCGGCAGATGCTGCAATGTGAAGACCCCGAAGCACATCACGATCGGTAATCTCCCTGTCATCAAAATCAATTTCGCGAGAAAACATAAATCGTGACATGGATGAAGTACGTCGAGGGATGTTTGGTCTGGCATTCGCTCGCGACGGCACGCCCCTGCTGCTCCTGCAGCAAATACTAATATGGTCGGCAAGGTCGTCCCGCAGTTCTGGCCGCCTGGAAGAAGTGAAGTTGTCATTTTTTGTACCATTCATGGCCTCTTCAACAGCTGCCTTCAGGTCTATAGGTGTCAATTGGTGCAATGTCCTGTCGTATTGCTTGGACGTAGTTTCGTGCGGTATACGCCTTTTGGGACTGAAATGCTTTTTCTTGCTTGGAGAACCCCCCGATTGTGCGACTGCGTCAAGTGGGCGCGGCGAGCGACGCCTGACAATATTCGGGATCTTTTTTTTATCTTTTTTACCCGGCCGTGAAGGCAGCATCTTGGGGCTGAGTGCATGATTTTCAGAACTCGGGATTTTCTGTGATGCAGGCGGCCCTCTAGCAGGCTCAACATCGAACAAACCAACCTCCGGCCGAGGCGGTCGTTGAGGCGGCACGGGCGGGGGCGGCACGGGCGGAGGGGGCCCGATGCCTCCATGAAACTTTGGTACCGGGGCAGTAGGTAACTTCCGGGGATGAGCCCGCCCTTCTTCCGTTACCGTGGATGGACTGTGGTCGAAGCAATGGAGGCAGTGTCTTTTGGTCCTTTTGCCTGTAATTGCCTTTGCTCCTTTCTTTTTTTTCGGAACTTCGTCAATCATCGCATAGCGCCACTCGTTCATGCCGTTAGAAGGCGCAAAAGAAATTTCGGTATTGGGGCTATCACTGGGGCCAGTATCATCAAATCCATCTATCTGTGAAGGTCCTACTAAAGCAGGCTTGCGATCTTGAGGCTTGCCAGACGAGCCTGCCTCTGGTGGTGCCCTCGCTTCGACAGCTTTGGTGATGTAGCTGTCGATGCGGTTGGCTTGTTCCTTGGAAGTTACGGCAAGGCCGGCAAGTTCAAACTCGGACCGAAATGGCATAAGCGCCGATACAGTTCGAAGGGTTGCAGCAGATTGTTTTGTGGGAATGGTCGTTTCCTTTCTTGTGCGACTCTTGGCATATTGCCTCAGGTCACTGGCAAAGCGGTCGACTGCCTCCTGCTGACTCGAGGTTCGCGACAAGCTAGAACGATCTGCCGGGGCGTTTGTGTCGGTGCGATGCCGCCCAGAATGGCCAACAGACGCTGCACGAAGCTGCTGAACAATGTTTCTGGTGATGGCATCTACCAATGCTGAGTCTACCGAGGTACGGTTTGGGGCGCTAGGAGGGTCGTTTGCACCATCAACTTGAGCATAGTGGTGGCGATCAGTGGCTGTCCTGAGTTTCTGATTCATGTATCTTCCACGTAATGTTATGGATGCAGATGAGCCATAGTTCGTTGGTGGTCTAGTACCGTGACTTGACAAAGTTGACGACGTCGACGGTGGGATGGGAAAAGAATCCAGGTCAAAGGAGGAATCGGATGGTGCAACCAGTTTTTCAAACGTATCCTCGGGAGTAGTAAGTAGATTCTCAAAAGAGCTTTTAGGAGGCCGCTCTGGTGGACGATTTGCACAGGACGAGTAGCTATTCAGGGCTGAGATTTTTTCCCTGTTGTCCGGTCTTTGATAGCGTGTGCGAGTGTGGCGTCGCGATGCAGTGAAATTTTTGGTATTTGGGCGAAGTGTATGGATAGAGGTACTTCCAAGGAGACCTAATTTGCTGGAATGGGCAGCAGAAGGATGCGAGTTGCTGCCTTCTGGGATGGAAGCAAGGGGAACCATAGTAGGCTCTGCACCAGGGGCGTACGGATGAGGTCCGTGAAGAATGTTGCGTAATAAGGAGGCCTAAGCATGGGACAGCAAGAAATCAGTGCAGAAAACACTGATGCAAGTTTTGCAGAGAGGATAAGAAGGCGGCTATTGACAGAGAAGCGAGGCGGAGGGCGAAAAGCTGCAACAGCAGCAGAGGGCAGCAGTTGCCCAAGCCACGGCACGAGGGCAGACATGGCGAGGGCAGGTGCATGACTATCGGATGTCCTTGATTCCGTTAGAGGAGTATACTTGCAGCTGACGATTTCCTTTGCGCAGTAGAAACTCAATGGCTGCAAAGTCTCGCTTGTCAATGTCTCGACTCTTGGCAAATTCTGACCTGAAAGGCGACCATCAGCGACGCCTAGAAGGACACACTAGGCAGCAAACGAATTTACCTCACAAAAGCTTGAAAATGCGGTCTAGTGGCCTGCGAAGAAGGATTGGCATGTTAGTAAAGCGGTGAAAATGATGTTGCAGTCGGATAGGCAGCCGAGGTGAACGCGTTGGGGTAGGGCACAGCAGATACCTCGGGCTTCTTGCGGCTCTCGCGAAGACAATGACGGTAGAGGGCTAGAACCTCCTTCTGGAGGCCGGAGAGACGCATTGCTGACTGGCGGCAGATAGGTGCCGGTATAGCCGTGATGTCGTGATGGGAGCAGTTGTAGTTCAATGTCGAAATGGACGCCCAAGATGGTAATGTTGCAGCTCACAATGTCAGTAGATGATGTGTCTGTCAGCGCTAGCGGCCCGGCTTGGTGGCTTGAGGGAGCTTCGCCTGAGGTGCCGAGAAATCCGCCGGGACTGGCTGGTCACTTGATCAGCGACTCGGCGCTTGGTCTAGGTACCTACAGCGTACCTCTTACTGGCAGAGGGGTGTTTTTCAAGAGCCTCTAGTCATGCCGGATTTTCCTCAGAACAGGTGTATAGGCCATCTTTTAATGGAGATCCCATCTTTCAACTGTTTTATAGGGGTTTTGAATCTTGTAAAAAAAAAAAAAAATCGATATAAAGAGAATCAAGAATTATGGGCTGATGGCCAAGAGGAAGAACTGAAACAAAAAAAGAAAAAGCCACAATAAACATCGGGTTTCCAATTTGCAAACAGCAAACAGCAAGTCAGCTAAGCAATTCATGTAACTTGGGCAAAGTGTTGTTCTTTAGTAACAGGTGCGCTCTTCACCACCTTCTCAAGCATCGTCTTGGTACTTGGTCTTGTCCTCGTTTACGCTGATCCACTCGGCGAATACAGCACCAACAAGACTCAGAGCTCCAAGCACTGAAATACTGCTACGATCCAGACGGGCTGCAGGGCTTCAGAGTAGGACTGCAAAGCCCCTGGCCTTCTTTTTTTTAAAGCTGATAGTTGTCAAGGTGCACCAAGAATCACATCCCTTGTATTGTCCCCGAGGCTGCTCCGCGCAAACGCAGAGGACCATCCACGTATGTGCTCATCTCCTGGCCTCGTTCCAAACCCTGGAGCTAATTCAAAACATGCAGACGAGTTGAGAAGCTCGAGGCAAAAGTTGACCATCTCGTGTCAATGCTCCGTGCTGGAGAACCCATCAGCGAAGGGGGTTCAAGCAGGCAAGTCGCCTAGGACTTGACCAAGTCAAAATCGTGCTCGGGGCAGGTGGCGATGACAGAGTGTCCAGCCAGTTTGAGAAGCTGGATCGCAGCAGTTCCCGTAGTCGGCGAGCCTCCATACACTCGTGCTCGACTGGGTTAGTTGGGGCGTTTAAACAAAAAGGTTGATTCAGATTCTGACTGAAGATTGAGAGTTCAAAGTCCAAGACCCTTTTTGCGTCGTGGCACCTTTATCTGTAAGAACCGTCACACTCTCAATAACGACCGTTGTGTGATGGCCGAATTGACCATTGGTTGACAGCGTGCTTCCATTCCATTCCATCTGGATATCCGTGTACAAACCATCGATGCTCTCACCATCGTCTAGGTACAACTTCCCCTCAGCCTTGCCGTCAACTCCTGTGGCAATCACAACATTGAAGTTCTTGGTACGAACCGCGGTAGTGGTGTTGTCGGAAGCGACCCGCATCGGGACAATGGTACCTCCACGGAAATGTACCGGAATGTCCGTAAAGGCGACGTTGTATCGGCTTATACTGGCACCCTTTCCGCGGACAGGCTCAAGCGTCCAGAAATCATACCAGAGGTCGTCTGGGAGATAAAAGGTCACCGACTGTGAGTCGTCGTCATGGACAGGCGAGACCAAAATGGCATCGCCAAGCAGCCACTGATACTGGATACCAAATGTGTTGGTGTCGTTTGGATATTTGAAAAACAAAGGAGACGCTATCGGGCTACCGTCTCTGTTTGCCCAGTGAAGCGATGTGTAGATGTAATCCAGTAATTTATACCGAGCATCGATGGCTTTTCTAGCTGCCTCGGAGACAAGTGGCCAGCGGTAGAACTCTTGAGAAGCCGACTTTTCATCCGCATGGTTTCTGTAGAACGGCTGAAAGGCACCAAGCATGGCCCACCGTGCGCACATCTTCTCCTGAGCGTCGCCGCCGAAGCCACAGATGTCAGATCCGACGATGGGCATGTTATGCATGGCTGTAAAGCTGAGCATCTGAGATATAGAGAAGCGATAGTCATCCCAGGCAGAGTAGTTGTCGCCGAACCAGTGTGACATCTACTTGTTGAACGTTATTGAACTGCCGGCATGTCAAATAGCCGAGCCCTCCCCCATACATGATGCCTTTTTACGTACCTTGTTACCGGCCCCAGCAAACGTGGATCGACTAAGAATAAACGGTCGCTTCTCAGGTCGTCGTTGCAAAAGGGCGTTGCGCGTAGCATTAGCCATCATGACTCCGTACAAGTTGTGCGTGTCATATTGGTATGTTCCATCAGCATTGGAGGTGTTGGTGTAGATTGTAGAGTCGCTCAAGTCACCCTTGTAGTTCTCGATCTTGTACGAGGGTCGGAACAAGTCGCGATACGGGAGGCCTTTCTTGGCCTGTCTTGGAGAATCTTGGCTGGACAAACCGCGCCCTTGAGTGCGGACACGCGCAGACGGCGGAATATCATTGGTGTCAATGGAAAGCGCCCGCTTGGAGCTGGGGTTGCAGTTGAGATTACGGCAGAAGTTGGACCCCTCATTCATATCATTCCACATTCCGTCGACGTCGACACCTTTATCTTGGTCAAAGAATGTCTGTATCTCATTGGTCCACCATTTCTGCGTGTTGGGAGCAAACCAGTCCGGCCACACTACCTCACCGGGCCATTGCTTGCCGCGATAATCAGATTCATCCTTGTTCTTGAGAAATACTTGGCTCGCCCTACCTCGGTCATAGGGGCCGTAGTCATTTCTTCTATGAATCCCGGGATTGAGCATCATGACGTATTTCTTGTCCTCTTCGTGCAGGCCATTGATGAAAGAGCGCATTTGGGACAAGGCGTAATTCTTGGGGTGTAGGGTGAAGTCCTGCCGGGCGTCCATGTAATCAATGTCACCCCATACCACTTCCAGCGGAATAGCAGCATTAGAGTAATTAGCGACAACAGACTTGACGTAATCGATACTAGGCCAACCATACTTGCACTGATGAAAACCCAAGGCCCAGTACGGGACCATGGCCGCATATCCTGTGGCGTCGGCATACTGCCTGGAGACATTGGCCGGAGAGGATCCGGCAAAGAAGTAGAAATCCAAAACACCGCCGATAGTGTGGTATTCCAAATATTGCTGTCCAGACCTATCCTTGTCTATTCTGACATCCATACCGTTGGCATTGAGCAAGAATACACCGTGTGTTCCTTTGTCTCCCCGATGATCAAAGTAAATCGGATGGCTCCCATAGAGATTTTGCTTGCGCGGTAGAAAAGCCGAGTCGGCATTCCAAAACGTACGATGGTATCCCGCAGTCGCAAGTCTGAAGGAGTCGGAGCTTTCACCCAAGCCGTACAGATTGGGATCCAAAGGGAGTTTGGTGCGAAGGCGAACGTATTGTGACTGGAAGATGAGTGGAGTGCCCGCTGTATCAAAGAGCACCTCTCCATTACTCTTGCGGTTGACCGAGAACGAAAACGGATTGTTCAAGACAGTGAGCTCGAGTTCTGAATCCGTCGGATTCTCATTTGCCGGCCGCGGAAAAACCGACTCTTGAATCTGATAGACGCTTGACCCAGCATCGTAGATCTTGACGTGCAGGCGATGTCCTATGAAGAAGCTTAGCATTCGCAGCACAAATAGCTGGGATGATGAGCAGCATACTAGTCTGATACTCGACGAGGAGTCTCAAGTCGAGAAGCGCGCCTTGGTGGTTGATGGGATAAAGAGGACAAGATCCAGTGAGCTCCAGGTCGGCCGTGAGGCTGTTTGTCTTGGTCACGACATTGGTTGCCTTGTAGTTACAGTCCTGAGCAAAGACACCCGTTGCGCCGAGGCACACAATCGTTGCACCGAGGCACGCGGCCGTTACACCGAGGCAGACGCCTGCCCACGGCGGATAAGTTGGCATCTTCATGCTATACGAGAAAGCGACGAGGCGCCAGCGCTGATGGATATTACGACAAAGATGCACGCGTATATATACATAGGTCAGCCGCCTTGTTCAGCGTTGCTGAGTCAAGATTGTGCGGGGGTTTAAAGGCATCATCATCTATCACAGTGCATGACTGAATGAGTGAGGCTGGGGAGAACCCTGTCCAGCTGTGAGATAACAATGTTTCAATGTTTCGGAGATTGCCAAGATGCGCCACGCCTGCCAGATGCGATTGGGCCAGATCTCTGAATAGTGCTTCTTGCTCCAAGTATCGTGCAACTGCACAAGATTGGGTGAAATGCTAGACTGACAGGTAATAGCAGGGAGTTTGCATTATCCGAAGCGATTCTGCCTCGAGGACAGGACCGGACCTGTATAAGACGGCAGATTTAGGCACACTCGCACTGTGTATGCTGCGTAGTATCGCGAGACTTGAAGCAGCCGAGGCATTACCTAGTTATTCCTTTGCATGAGACAGACATGCACTGGTACAGCCCCCCAACCTTGAAAGTCTTGCTTTTTTTTATGCATGCTGGCTAAGCGCAGTGGCAGGCATACCGCGTCTCAGCTCGAGCCACGTTGCATTTTGCTGATGGTCTCAACATTGGCATTGGGCTGACTGGTAGAAATCAGGCTGCGCTGGTGATGAATCTGGCGTGCCTGCAGCCTGCGCCGGGTCCAACAAGTTTTGAACGGGTGGCACTTTAGGCCCTTTATGGTGATCACAAACTAGTTATAACTATACTTAGCGCGTAGTATGCTATTTTTTTTTTTAAATTAAATAGACTATTTACATCATTCATATAGGCGCGGCAACAGAGTACCACCACCGACATCTTGGCCACCGAGTCCCCGATATCTAGCGACCTTTGCAGCTCTGATAAAATCATACTCGTGATACAATGGATGTACTCCAGTAGAAGCTGGCCTACATTGGTGCCACGTGCCGTGGCTTGTCAAGGCAGCGTTACCACGTTGGATCTGTACGCAGGAAAAGACCTCTTCGAGTTGATTCATCGCCGTCACGCGCCTACACGATGGAGCAGAGGCCGCCGCTGCATGGAGAACAAGTCTCCAGTCTACCGCAGTTGCCCATTCAGCGGCTGCCAAAAGCTTCGAATAGTCGGAGCCATTCGCGCCAGGACGAACGACGACGCGCAGAGTGTACAATCGCCTGGATCTGCGCTCTGGATCTCGAGTTTACGGCGTCTCGTTACATGTTGGACGATGAGTACAAGCTGCCACCCATTGCCGGCGATCACAACTTATACTTGTTGGGCAACGTCGGCAAGCACAAAGTGGTCATGACGAGCTTAGCTGGGCAGACTGGGACAAATAGAGCGGCTGTTGTCGTAACGGACCTGATGCGAAGCTTTCCAGGTATCTATGCTATATTTATGGTTGGCATCGGCGGCGGTGCACCTAGTGTGGATCATGATATACACTTGGGAGATGTTGTCGTCGGCACAATGGTGATGCAGTATGACATGGGCAAGGCCACCACATACGAGCATTTGGAGCCAACCGCCACTGGGAAGCATCCTCCGCAGCGGCTAGCCTCTGCCATATCTCTTTTTCAGTCCAAGAAGGATGCACATAGGTGCGGCGAGGAGATATCGGGTCTCTTAAAAAGTCGACTCGGAGACTACCCCGGGCGGTTTGTGCGCCCGGACCGCCCCGATTACCTCTTCCGCACGTCCTACGAACATTCCTCCAACGACACGCCACCAAGAGCTTGCGACGACTGTGACTGTGACATAAACAGGCTGCTATTACGAACTCCCCGAGCCCACAATTTACCCGCCATCTTCTACGGAGGCATCGCTTCAGGCAATAGCCTCATGAGAAACGCGAGAAGACGAGACGAACTGTCTACAAAACACAAGGCTCTATGTTTCGAGATGGAAGCAGCTGGGATAATGGTGACTTCGCAGTGTCTTGTCGTTCGAGGTATTAGCGACTACGCAGATTCACACAAGAATGACGATTGGCAAAGGTATGCTGCTGCGGTTGCAGCCGCATATACGAGGCTATTTCTAGAAGATATGCAGCCCGAGCCGGGACGTAGAACCACGTTTGAGCTCGGACGTATTGTCAAGCCGCGGATTGGAGACGCGTTTCAGAAATGGTTGCGTTCCCCGAGATTTCGTCGGTTAATCATATCTTGCTTGCTGCTGGTTGTCTTTACAGTTATCTCTGTGCCAACTGTACTGATGCTCTTGGCCGAAACGGCCGCAGCTCTGTATGTCCGGCGGCTTACATTGTCTTGGAGTATCGTCTTCACTAACGACTTGCCGCAACAGGAAACGTCAGAATGCCATTTTACCTCAAATTCTAAGCAGTGCGGACCTCAACGGTCAAACATTCCTGGTAGCCAAAAGACACGATGGACAGCTCTGGTTTACAACAAAGGAGGGGGGCTCATGGACGCATAGGTGGACCAGCACTCAGCAACATGCAAAGAGCCAGCCAACTTGTCTCATTTGGGGAAGCCCAAAGAGACTAGGGGTGTTTTACATTAGAGACGACAGAACGGTCATGACCAACTCGCTTTTAAACGGCACTTGGGGGGACTGGGAAACTCTCGGGGCCAAGGCGGGCAGCACGGCTGTTCTCTGTCTTGAAGCGCAGAATGCCGCAGTCCATGTCTGGATTCGCGAGGATACCCGGGCAAAGCTCATACAGCACAACTATTGGGAGAATAGTCTAAACGATTGGCACACCGTGACGCCAAGCTGGGAGCCGGGCATCAACGGGGTAGAAGCCAAAGGAGCTTACAGTGCGCCGGCTGTGGCATGCCGCAACAGCACCACGACGAACGATGTCATTATATATGACAGGTTTGGCTCCCCGTACCACAGGCAGTGGCTCAGCAACCGCAATCGATGGGGGCCCTGGAATTCCCTTGGTGGATTTTACGTAGGCGACCCCGTTTTGGTGTCTCCAGCAGATGACCGTCTCGACTTCTTTGGCGTGTCCAAAAGTAGCAAGAGTTTGGTTCACACATCCTGGACCATTGGCTCTGGTTATAGCGACTCGCGTGACTTGAACGGCTCGTGGAAAAGCGTGCCATCAGTTGCCATGACGGCAAGCGACCGTCTAGACGTCTTTATCCTAAGTCGGAGCGGGACGGTCCATCACCGGGCTCTGATTGGGTCGACATGGACTTTTGAATGGTCCGATTTGAATATTTCGGCAACGAGCGCGCCGCTGGCTACTCGTCTCGATAATAGCACGCCACCACAAATCATGCTTCAAGTGGTGGCGGCCGGTGGCGTCGTGATGAACTCGGAATGGGAAGCGACGAGTGATGGTGGTTTGAAAAACACGGTTCCCATGACTCAAATTGGTGACGGTTTGAGCGACGATTGGTTGGAAGTCGACTGATGATAGGCCGCTTTTGATGTTGATGGTCGATAATCGATGACTTTGCTTACGGGGAAACACGGTTGTTTGCACACAAGTGCTGTGGGTCCAACGGCTGGGTGCCCCGAGACTCCCCATGAGGTAGGTACCCAGAATGGGACTAATTACCGGCCAAAACTACCCGCTTTCGAGTATCTTTCCCGCAGCGGTCACAACTTGCTATTTACTTCCAAGTGTATTAACAGAACGCCTCATTTTGCTGCTTTGAGGCAGTAAGCGCTATGGCTCCAAGGCCACCAAGCGTTGTTCCAAACTAGCCAATGTCACCGAAGCATCCCCGAAAGACTTTGCCAATGTCCAACTGTAGGTAAGCACCTACTTTCTGGTAATATATTACTGCTTATTATTGATTGTCATCATCAGTAGTATTAGCAAAGTGATCCATCAACCTTTTGTAGGCTTTTCGTAACTACTTGATTATAAAAGCTGACCCGTTCCCCATCTCTTACACCACACTTCTGCTCCTCACCCATAACTACCCTTTACTGTAACCATAGGCACAAAAAAAAAAGAGAAAAAAAAAATGACATTCTTTTCAGTGAGTTTAGTTACTTAATACACTGTCAAATTAACTTGCTAAGTGATGCCGGCCACAGAGACTGGTTAGATTCCTGTCCAACGATGGACGCTCATACTATGGCGACGCCATCCTCCCCCACGGAGAGTCCGACATTTCCAAGGCAACGAGTGCCCGCATCATCGAGGGAGACATCTTTGGCGAATACAAAGTCACAGATCAAGTCACCGATATCCGCACTCTTCTACCGCCGCTGGCCCCAGGTCACTCTGGCACCGTCCGCTGCCTTGGCCTCAATTACGCCGACCATGCCAAGGAGAACAAGCTGCCCGAGCCCAAGTACCCTGTCCTCTTCTTCAAGCCCCCCACAAGTCTATCTGGCCCTACAGATCCTATTCCTGTTCCTCACATGGCTCAGGAGATGGATGGTCTAGACTATGAGTGCGAGCTGGTCATTGTCGTGGGCAAGCAGTGCAAGGACGTGCCCGAGTCGGAGGCTCTGGAGTGCGTTTTTGGCTATGCTGTTGGCAATGACTTGTCCCACAGAGACTGGCAATTAAAGCACGGGAACCAGTGGGCTCATGGCAAGGGATTCGACGGCTGGGCGCCGTATGGCCCGGGCATTGTGTCGGCCAGGTTGATTGAGGACCCTCAATCGCTTGCCATCTGGACAAAGGTCAACGGAGAGACGTTGCAAGTAAGTAAGAGTATATACACCGTGCAAAGACTAGTACTAATCTTGAAAGTGTGGCAATACAGCCGACCAAATTTTTGGTGTCAAGGAGACGATTTCGCTACTCAGCCGCGGCGTTACCCTGATGCCGGGCGATCTCATCTTTACCGGAACGTAAGTCTCCCATTCTTTACCCTTGATCATGCAAACTATATTTAACAATGCAGCCCCGCCGGTGTTGGAATGGGACGCTCGCCTCAATTGTGGCTCAAGGACGGCGACGTCGTCGAGGTTGGACTCGATCATGTTGGTACCTGGTAAGCATCTCAATACACAGCCACCTCTTGCCCTCATGCTAACGGGTCTTAGTGTCAACAAGGTCGAGTTTGCAAGGGATTATGCCAGAATATAGATGTTCAACGGTCGCCATACATTGCTTATTGTGAGAATTTCATACGTCAATACATTAATTCGCGGCGGTGTGAGATGTGGTGTCGCGGGCACGACGGGCAAGAATAGAAGCCCCCGTCGGGCCTGGTCGACACCGGGAACGGGACACAATTTGTAGTTTTGTAGCGGAAAGTCGATTCCGGCGTAAAGATGATCAACAGTAGTAGAATCGAGCCTTGTAGCAGCGGGATGGATGGCTAGCTAATTAGAGTAGCGCATCACATGGCTGACTTTGGAATTGTTTTGCACTGCCTAGCCGGGCGCAGAGTCGCGAGTTGGTTCCTGTGCACTGTGCTCCAAAAACGCCACTTGCATATACATTTCCATTAATAGCCGTCCATGTTCCCTGTATGGGCGTTTCGCGAACAGAGTGGGCGTTTTTGTTCAGCCGCACAGCACGCTTTCAAATGCCCCATGACGATTGGGCCATGCCATCAGTACATGAGCTCCCAAGTTGGAGAGCAAGGCAAGGAAGCACCACTTGGCCTGGTCCTTTGGTGCCTTTTAGCTTGAAATCTACATTATGCATACTCATCCCGCAAGGCTGTTTTTTTTTCTTTTTTCTTTTTTCTTTTTTCTTTTTTTTTTTTTTTTTTTTTTTAAAAAAAAACAAAAAACAAAAAAAACAAAGCTCGTGTGCCCGTGGTGCAGATCGGTCGTGAGCCCACTTTGCGGGCAGCACGCATATAACCACCAACGGCTGCCTAGAGACAAGTCGAACTGCTCGTCGACTCGGACTGCCCGCACTTTGGCCATGAAAGTCATGAAAGTTAGCTATCTGAAACGGAAAAATATCAAGAGATGCTCGCTGGCTTCCACTGCCCAAGTGCCGGCCCAAGAAGGGAGCTTATCAGCGGAAGCCAGCATCCTCATGGGCGCAGCATCATCATCATCATCATCATCATCATCCTCGCGGCCCGCTATCCCCGGCGCGTACGACGACACAGCCTTGGCCGATATTGTAGAGGACCCCGAAGAGTATCTGGCGCAACTGCAAGACGAGTGGCTACGGAAACACCACGATGCTCTCCATCAAGCCCAGATACCACCCGTTGCCAGTGGGGACGAGGTCGACTGGCGCCTGTACAGTCCGCCGGCGGCATTGGCCGATGCCTCGATGGTGGTTTCGGAACCGCTCACCGAGATTATTTCCCAGTCAATCACAAACGTGAAAAAGCGAGCCGAGCAGCAATTGCAACGTGAGCAGGAGCAACAGGCCGCGCGCAAGGCGCTGGAGGATGCAGAGGCGCTAGAGGCCGCCAAGAATAGAGAGCCATATTTGCCCATCAACATGGACGGTCCAAAAAAGGAAAAGGAAATCGATACCTTGCAGATGGAGATTAAACCGGATTGCGATACAGCATCGCTGACCTCTCGTCGCAGTTTCATTCAGGAGCAAGTGGACAGACGTCGGAAATTTGGCTTTCGAAGGCTATTCCAGCGCAGTTATGAGACGGGCGAAAGTGCTGCGGCTGGTGCTGCCCGCGAAGCCATTCTTCAACATCTCGAAAACCGTCTCAGCAGAGCAAACGTTGAATCTACGGCGCCGGACTCGCAAGAGACACTTGAAAAGTTACGCCGAAACAAGACTGTTCGCGTGCCAGATACGCAAGAATTGGTGTAAGTGCATCGCTGGACCAGCTCGAGTGTGCAACTGACAGAAAATCATCTAGTGAATGCGTGTCTTGTCTTGATGACTTTGCCAAAAAAGACCTTGTCAAAGTTGTCTGTCATAGCTACTGCAACGACTGCTTTGTCCGGCTCATCACAGCCGCCTGCGCAAACGAGCAGCAGTGGCCACCAAAATGTTGTCTCAGCCAAATTCCTTTCCGCACAGTCTTGGCCAACATACCCAGCAATCTGAAGACGACATTCGATCAACGACGGTCGGAATGGGAGGTTCCCATTGCTGAACGCGTATACTGCCATGTCTCGGAATGCTCCGTCATGATTCCCCCAAAGAATATCAACCTTGCCAAACGAGTCGCTCGATGCTCACAAAACCACTCGACATGCACGATTTGCCGTCGACCAGCGCATGGAAAAAACGAGTGTCCCGAGGATCAAGAGATGAACATGACGAATAGGCTGGCCGAGGAAGAAGGCTGGAAGCGCTGTTCGAAATGCCGTGCGCTGGTCGAGCATCGCGAGGCATGCCAGCACATGACGTGCCGCTGCGGCTATCAATTCTGCTACGTCTGCTGCCGACGCTGGTGCACCTGCTCATGCACCATGGCGCAGCTAAACGAGCTAAAGGCCGCGGCAGAGGTCCGACGAACGGAGCGGCGCCGGCGCGAAGAGCAAGAATCGGAGGAGCTGCGGGAGATTTTGGCGCAGATTGAGGAACTGGAGCGTCGCGAGGCCGAAATCGAACAACAGCACAGAATCGCGATGCACAAGGAGCGCGCGCGCGGCGAGATTTTGCGACGGCAGACTGTCGAGGTCAAGTATCAGCAGCTCGCTCGCATACTTGAGGCCTTGCACGAGACGCAAGGGAGCATCGCCGAGTGGCAGCAAGAGGCCGACGCCAAGGACATGGCCGCTGACGCCAAGACTAAGCAAGAAGCACTCGAAAAGGAGCACGAGACCGAGTTGGCCAGCACAAGGGCCGACATTGCGACACGCATCGCAAACAAGCAAGCAGAGCTCGACGCCGACCTCGCGGCGCGCACTGCCAAGGAGCGCAAGATTGAAAACGACTACGAGGCGCAGCTCCAGGAGTACTGGGCCGGCCAGGCCGACGCCGCGGCCGAAATCGAGTCGGCCATGCTCCCGTTGCGGCAGCGCATGGACCGGGGCTACCGGCTCTGGCAGGAGCGCAAGACGGCCGAGCTGGACACGTGTCGGACTGCGCTGCACGAAGGGCTGACGATGCGCGAGGAGCTCATGTACAGTGCCAAGCACCGACTCAAGGACCGGCTTGATGAGATGGAGATGGAGCTGGCGCGGCGCGTCGTGGCGGAGAAGCGGTGGATGGAAGAGGTCTTTGCGGAGCGCAAGATGCTGCTGGCGGCGGCGGAGGCGGCGGAAATGGTGGGTGATGCTGATGGTTTGTTTGGGATTGACTTGGACGCGCCACGGCGAGAGACTGGGGATGATGTTGGGACGACTATTTGACGACTTTTTTTTCTTCTTTTTCTCTCTCTCTCTCTCGCATAATCAATGGCGTTGATGCATACTCTGGGTTTATATGTCTGTACGATATAGACTGGATAATAAAATATACCGTAACTTGGACAATCTATGATACTTGGTGATGTGTAGAAGCTGGCAAGAAGGCGAGACCCACTTTTATCAGCCGAAAAGTTCTGCGGCGGCGATTTCTTTTGAACTTTTCAAACCCATACGACGGGTTCTAAAAAGTACGATAACAGCCGAATTTGAACCCTACAAAAGTGTTAATTTCGCGTATTGTTTTTCTTTTTTTTTCTAGAAAAACATCAATACGGGCAGTATGGGTAGCACAGACGTGGACAGCGCAGTGTTGCCCACCACGCAGTGAGTTTTATTATATCCAGCCAGTGCCTGCCACCACCCACCACCACACCACCCATCGTCCTCTGGCTTGTGATGTTGACTTTCGCTTTCTCACAAAAAAAAAACAAAAACAAAAGCCCTCTAAAGATATTCGACGCATGCCGGAAACAAGACAAGTTTGTCTACGCATGCGCCCCCATGGTGCGCTACAGCAAGCTCGCTTTTCGGCAGACTGTGCACCACTACGGCGTGGATCTGTGCTGGACGCCCATGATTCTGGCCAAGGAGTTTAACCGCAGCAGCTTTGCGCGAGATAGCGGTGCGTTTTTTCCATCTATGGATGTATGAGAAGAAGAAGAAGAAGAAGAAGAAGAAGAAGAAGAAGAAGAAGCAAAAAAAAAAAAAAAAAAAAGAGAGGGAAAAAAACTTTACTAACATGAGCTTCTCCCGCTTTCTTAGACCTCACCGTCGGCACAAAGGGTCCGCAGCCAGTCACGATTCTACAATTTGGCGCCAACTCGGCCACGGAGCTCGCGCGCGCCTCGTCGCTCGCCATGCCGTCCGTCGCCGGCGTGGACCTCAACTGCGGCTGCCCGCAGAGCTGGGCCTGCGCCGAGACGCTCGGCGCGGCGCTGATGAATCGCCGCGAGCTGGTGCGCGACATGGTGGTTGAGACGAGGGGTCGGCTGGCGCGCGAGGGCTGGGCGGTTGGCGGCAAGGAGGACGAGATGGACATGGAGAGTCCAAAGGGACGGAGTGTGAGCGTCAAGATACGAGTACATGACGATTTGAGGTGAGAAAAGAAGCACTTTTTTTAAAAAAAAAAAAAAAAAAAAAAAAAAAAAAAAAAAACAAAGTTCCTTTGTTTCTATATTTTTCCTTTCTTCTTCCTTCATCAGCAAAGCGGTATGGAAAGAAACCTGACAGAAACCGCGGGCAGGAAAACCATAGACTTCATCGACACCGTCATAGGTGACCCTCACCACCGCAACATTGACTGGCTCACCATCCACCCGCGCACGCGGCACACACCATCCACCACGCCAATCCGCACCGAGGCCCTCGAGATTCTCACGGCAAAGTACGCCAAAACCCTACCCATCCTCCTCTCCGGCGACGTCTTTGACCTCGACTCACTTCCCATCCGCGCCACCACCACCACCACCACCACCACTCGCGATGCCGACGACCACCTCGCCACGCTCACCATCCGAGACGACGGCAGCCCCCTCCCGCCACCTCCATCCCCCAGCAACACGCACCTCTCAGGCTTCATGTCCGCGCGGGGCCTGCTGTCCAACCCGGCGCTGTTTGCCGGGTACGCCGCCTGTCCCTGGGAGGCGGTCGAGCACTTTTTGTGCCGCGCGGCGCGCGCGCCGCTGCCGCTCAAGCTGGCCGTGCACCACGTGCAGGAAATGTGCGCGCCGGGGCTCGGGCCGGACCGGAGCGCGCTGCTGAGTAAAAAGGAGAGGCAGGCGTTTGCGCTCATGACGGACATGACGGAGCTGGTGGACTTTATGGATGACAAGATTGCCGAGCACAAAGGTCAGACGTCGGGGCTACGGCGGGATTTATTTTGAAGTGGGTATATATATATATACACATATATATATATCAAGCGAATGTGAGTACAACGATTGATGATGAGACGTTTTCTTTCCATTTCTTGCATTAGACCTTCTTCTTGGGCCTTGATGCTAGTTTTATAGGCCATTGATTTTACAGCAGCAACGCAATGGCCTCGTACGGACCCAGCTCGATTTTGCTGCCAATGTCAGCCCTTGTCTTGCCCGTCGGCGAGACAATAACCTCGCGCGGCGGAACGTCGGTGGTGCCGCCGGCCAGCCCCCACGTCACCGCGTCGGCGGAAAAGTTGCAGACGACGAGCGCGGCGTCGCCGTTGGCCGCAGTCCGCTTATACGCGAGCACCTTGTCGTGAGCCCCGTCGTCGACGAGGGCAAAGTCGCCGTACACAAACACGTCCTTGCGGGCCTTGCGCTGGCGCAGCACTTGGCGGTACGCGCTGTAGACCGAGGCCGGGTCGCGGACCTGCGCGGCGGCGTTGACCTGCGGGTAGTTGTCGTGGACGCGCATCCAGGGCTCGGCGGTGCTGAAGCCGCCGTGGGGGCTGTCGTCCCACTGCATGGGCGTGCGGGCATTGTCGCGCGACTTCTTTTGGTACTCGACCTTGAACGCGGCCTTTGTTGCCTCGTCGGCCGAGTCTTTGTGGAGGCTAGTTTTATTTTCCAACGTCTCAGCTGCCCATTGACAACATGCGCTTGGATAAGTGAGCTGCAAAGGGGGGGGGGAGTGACCTACTTCCAGTGGTTCAGACAATCGATATCTTGGTATTCTTCCATCGGCCAGTCTTTTGGTACGTTGGTCATGCCAATCTCTTGTCCCTGGTAGACGAATGGCGTGCCGGCCTGAAACGCCATGAAAATGGCAATCAGCTTGGCGCTGGCTACGCGGTGCTCGGGAGCGTCGCTCGCGAAGCGGCTGATGGCGCGCGGCTGGTCGTGGTTCTCGAGGTACACGGCGTTCCAACCGTCATTGTCGTACATGAGGCGCTGCCACTTGTCGAGCGTCTTCTTCATCTCGCCAATCGAGAGTCGCTTGGGCGAAAACTTGCCATTGATGCCATGGTCAAGATCCATGCTGGTACAGGCATGGTCAGCATGAAAAGATTCGCAACAACCAAACTTGTTCAATAAATCACTTGCAATTCGAAATGGAAAATCATGCTCAGCTCGCCGCGGTCGGCGCCGACGGCATTGAGGAGCTCCTTTTCGTCGTTTACGCACGGCATCTCGCCTACGCTAAATGCGTCGTATTCTTTGAGAATCGCGCCCAGCTCCTTGAGATACTCGTGGAGGCGCGGGCCACAGGCATAGTACTCGGTGCCTTTGAGAAGCTTTTTGTCCGAGTCGGGGAACCGCTGGTCCTTGCTGATAAAGTTGATGACGTCGATGCGGAAGCCATCGACGCCGCGGTCGAGCCAGAAGCGGGTAATGTCGTAGCACGCCTTGCGCACTTTGGGGTTCTCCCAATTGAGGTCGGGCTGCTCGCGGGCAAAGAGACGCAGGTAGTATTCGTCAGTCACGTCATCGTACTCCCAAGCGCTTCCTAGTTATAGCTTTGTGAGCAGGCATGAACTTGTTGTCCGACTCTAGTGAATGATGAATAGATACCCTGGAAATGACTGTCCCAGTTGTTTGGCGGCTGTCTGTTGCCCTGGGCGTCGTAGCGCGGCGGGCGCCAGATGTACCAATCACGGTAGGGGTTGTCCTTGGACTTGCGGGATTGCTGGAACCATTCGTGTTGGTCGCTCGTGTGGTTCATGACCAGATCCAGAACGAGCTTCATTCCACGTTCATGGAGCTTGTCCCGGAGCGCATCGACATCGGAAATGTCACCGTACGGCGGGTGAATAGCACCGTAGTCGCTGACATCATAGCCCTGCAGTCATCAGCCCATGTATTCGACCTTGGGCAGGTTCACAAACATACCATGTCAATTTGCGGGCTCTTGAAAATGGGAGACAGCCAGACGATATCGATGCCGAGTGCCTCGAGGTAGTCTACACGCGTGATGATGCCTTTGAGATCGCCAACACCATCCCCATTCGAGTCCTGAAAGGACGCCGGGTAGATTTGGTAGACGGAGCTCTCCTTCCACCACGTCCTGAGCTGATCCTTTTGGCCAGGCATTTCCAACGTCTCGACAGTGGTTTGCAAGTTGCAGAATCAAGAGCCGGCTACGTCACTCGACCATGTGGGACGAGTGACGTTTATAATGTACCAGCCCCTTGGCGCTGTGGGTAGCGCATCTAGGATGACACGGTGCTTCGCTTTGGCGCGTTTATGTCCGGATTATTGTCCGGCCCCTCCACATATTGAAGCGGGCGCGGGCATCCCCAGAATCATCGACCGCAGAAGTGTCGCCAAGATACGGATATATGATGATGAGTTGGTACTTTCTTCTCATTAAGCAAATGGCAAGAAGCCCTCCGTGATGGCGGCCCAAGACGCAAGACCCCTCTACCCCTCTACCCCTCTACCCCCACTCTCCGCATTTACTTAGTAACTAGTTATCTATTTATATTAGTTAACTAAATTAGTCCAAATAAGTTACAGATTACGGATCCGTAGTTACCTAGTACCTATTGTGCTATCCACAATGTCCACGCCATCTAGTCCCGCTAATCGGCTTCCCGGACCGACAGATTGTCATCAAGCAGCCTGACCCTCGAGAGAAGCAGCATGTTTCCGAGTCTGTGTTGTAGAGATTTTAAAAAGTTGGCAATCTTTTGCTCCGAGATACCCGTCACGTACGCTCCACGTTGCACTGCCGGGGCTGCCGACGCACCTGACTATCGCCTAGACATGGTGGTTATGCTACCTCTTATATTAGCGACGACACTTATAGACAGCAAGGCTGCCGAGTCGCTCTCTGTTCACATGCAGTTCCTTATACGCATGCATTTCTTCATTTCAAGTATACTTACAAAGTACCGTGCTTGGGATGAGGAAGCCGATGAATTTGGCAGACGTGAGCCTGAGTGTCTCAGGGGAGGGCAAACCGAGACAAGGTACTGTATCACCACTGCCGAGGGCAGCAGACAAGAGACAAGAGACCAAGACCGACAAGTCTAACATTGTATGTTGATACATCAGGCTCTGAGCTTTCCGATTTTCATTCATTCTATACCTAATCTTCTTTCAAGACTTTTACTACCAAATGCAATGTATAATTGTGATTCACAAACTAGTGAATAATGATACAATATCTTGCTGCTTAGCTTGTTTAACTTTGCAGGACCAAAATCGGACTCTTTACCCCTCGCGGGGTAAAAACAGTCCGGAGACATAGATATCCATTTGCCATTGTCTAATACCATTTGCTATTTTTTTCTTTTTTTCGTCTTTCGATAATCAACTCACAAATCCGTGGTAACCTAATCACTATCTCGAAACAATGCTTTCTTCTTCAGATTTCCCCCCTCGTCCCCGCTATGCTGGCCGGCACGGTCCAGGTCCAGTATCCCGAGGTTGTCCCCGGGCCCGGACTTCCCAGCCTGGAGGACTTCCCAGCCTGGAGGACTTCCCAGCCTGGAGTCTCTGGGCCTCATCTCAAAGCAATTGTATGAGATGTAACCGGCCTCGTATGGTATTTCGGCGCACTCGATTCCTCATATACGTGAAACCGCTGACCGGGTGGCGGACACAAAAGTCAATGCAAGGACATCATTTACGCCCATGTTTAACCCCGTCTGCGCAAATGATGCCAGAGACTATACTGCCGTGGCTGGTCTCGTGACCTGCAATAATTATCTCGTTAGTATCGGATCACAGGACTGCCAGGTTCCCGGTGGCTTCGGGAAGACCCTGTACTGTAACTAGCTCTAGTGACGCTGATGTCAACGGGGTCTCGACTACTGGCAGGAGCCAGTCTTGTACTTGGTATGTTTTCGCCATGTATTTCTGAGAACTAGACATTAGTTCCCGACTCTCCACAATGAAGCGCGCACGTTGCCGACGCCATTCGCTGGATCGTTGACAACGGCAGTCACGACGACGACACGGCCGCCGGTAAGTCTCTACATGCACCACAACCTACTCCGCGGTACAAACTAACCCGTTCTCATAAGCTCCCAAGCTGTTTATGGAAATGGTGATGTTATCGTTACTGGTGTAAGCCATGGATTTTCCTAAGGAATGCGATGGACATTTCTAAAGCACGTGGGCCAGCATGTCCCGTCAAGCATCGAGTATGCAAAATTGCAAAAGGACATGCAGAGTCGGGGATGCAAACCTGATCTGCGACATGGCATGCTCTAATTTGCATTATATTGGCATGTAACTCGTCTAATTGACTCGTGGTATTGGGATGTGTGGGGGTAATAGTAATAGCGGTCGGATCACTGGCTGCCACGTCGGAGCACCGGACAAGATCGATTCAGAATCACTTAATCCTCTTTGAAGGCTGCCAAATCAACAACACATTTAGGTTTCATCATTAAGCATATGTTCTAGACTAGCCGCAGAAGTCGTGATAGCTCAGCGCAACTTGCTTAGCTCCTTCACCAACACCTTTGAAATGCCACCTTGTTTATCTGGGCTTTGACAGGTCCGTCTAAATTAAATCTTTGACAAGGAACCACATGGTAGCTTGCCAAGCCAATCACGACCGCGTAACAAAAGCCAGCACTGGTAATGGGTAACTGGGCTTTTACTCCAAAGCCGCCTTGAGGCGGTTGGCAATATCGTCCAGAGCCTGGTTGTTTCCCTCACGCTTCTCTTTCTGAATTTGGTATATTAGCATGTATTTTATAAACATTCAATGGACTCATGGAATGCTTACCTGTTTCTCGAGTCTAGCAGGTGCGTCAGCTGCAGCCTGGACGGACTCAGCATTGAGGTCCACCAATTGCTGGATCAAGGCCTGTTGCTCCGTGACCCGGCTCGTCCATTTAGCCTGTCGCTCGGCTTGGTCCTTGAGGCTTTCCTCAGTGTCAACTTTGTTCTTTGCGACAAAGTCTTTGAGAGCGCTGGTCGCTGCCTTTGCGTCATCAATGTTCTCTCGGGTGTTGATCAATGGAGAGGCTACAGCCAGCCCAGAGAAGACGGCAAGGAGAGCAGTTGAGAACTTCATTTTCAGAAAGAGTTTTGGGAAAGAGTATAGGAATGTGTTTGTGATGGTAATTGTAGTTGGGTGTGAATTTTAATGTCCTAAAAACGCGGGGGAAAAGAAACAATATATAGTTGTAGTAGATGAGCAGGTACGGTGATAGTCTTCAGTTCAAAGATCACCACAACGAGTCATTTATCTTGGCAACGCATGCGCATGACTTGCCAAACTAACCGAATTGAACCAGGAAACTGCCTAAATTTACATAATATTTATATTAATATTGCTTCAGCCTTACGTCGATCATATACCACAGTAGGAATATTCTAGGGATATTCAAGTAGCCGAAATTTGCAAAGTAAAGCACTCACTTGTATTCATTTTAACTATAGCCTGGTGGCATTAAGTGCTTCCGTAAATAACACGGCCATAAGGTGGTGCTTAACAAGCGTACTGGCCAAACTTGGGCTTTTTGGCACTTGACATATGAATGATTAAACCCGCGGTCAGACTTTTGAAAGTCGGTCATGAACACATTTCGGTAACATGGCATTATGGCATTATGGCATCATGGCATGTCCACATGACTTGATGCAACTCGACATGATTATATCGAGTGAATCATGGCATGGTAGCATCAAAACATCATAGCGTCAATGCGTAATGGTGTCACATCATAGCATAGCGGTATTTCGCATGTTGGCTGTAAGATGGTGAGAGTGAGTGCCTTGACCTTTTGATTTGATCTTTTCCGCATTTTCCGCGTTGATTTGCAATATTCCATCGAAATGACGCACAAGCTGCCACCAAAAGTCACATTGCACCCCGGCTGTTGAGATGGTTGTGGAAGCAACATGTATGTAGAAAGTGGCGCCACAAGCAGGACAGAGCACTCAGCTCTAAAAGCTAAACCGTTGGCTTCCCCGCCTTTGAGAACGGTGGTTATGTAAATACTAACTTAAAACAAGCTCTTCGTAATAATAAGCTACAAGTGCTACGGTGCTCCGCTACCCCCCACAGCTAACGGTTGCATCCATTATTACTTTCAACGTTGGCCCTCGGCCAAGCCGGCAGTGCACAGATCTTGGAGTGCTATGCCATGGAGTTCTCCCTCTTGCTAGTGGAGATGTTGTTTCCTCAATATTGCAGGGGCGTAGCGTCGATGCAACAGAACAGGAGAGGTGTTGGCAGCCACGCCCGCCACTGGCTGACTCAGCCGAGGACCTTTATTATCACCATAGCCACCTCGGGATAGCTTTCTTCTTTTTCTTTTTCTTTGTCTTTTTCTTTTTCTTGTTTTTCTTTTTCTTCTTCCTCTCTTTCTTCTTCTTCTTCTTCTCAATCTTCTCAACTAGCATTGCATCCATCCCAGCGGTCCCGGCGAATATAGAGGGCAACAGCAAACGTCTTTGTAGACACTGTGTTTCTTAGTGCAAGGACAAATATCAAGTAGTTGGGAGCAAAGGCACGCAAAGGCACGCAGACTTGTATTACATGGGTCGGTTCCGTCTTGCTATATCGCTCATGCCTCGCCCCCACTATGGCTCAGAGAACCAATCAATCTCGCTTTATCAGCGAGAGCCTCTTGCCCGATCATCATCACCCTGTTATAGGACCTCTAGTATAACTAACCCTTGCTATGATAAACGACTTTCAATGTGCGTCACTCCCCTTCCGTTCGACTGGCCCAAGCAAGATGCCGCCAAGCAAGAGTTGCACTTGGCCGACGTCGCCATCATCAAGCGCCCCGCCGTGACACCGGTGCGATGACTACGGGTGGCACGCCCTTTCGTATCATTTGAAGAAATACAATTTTTTTTAATAAAGTTTGCCTTTTTTTGAAAAACAAAAAAAACAAAAAAAAAAAACTTTTTATAAGCTTTATAAACTAGTTTAGTATAACTAGGTATTTTTACTTTGCAGTGTTTCAAGCTTATGGAGATCCCCGCCGCTTCCTGAGAAAAAAAAAATATTTTTCCGATTCCAATTCAATAAAGCATGCGGAATCACTGGAAACAGCGTAGTCTACTCAATTCAAGGCAATAATGTCTACTCCACAGGCTGGTAAGGCTGCGGCTCTCGTCCTGTTGGGCCTCGGCTTCTCAGAGATGCCAAGCTATCGGCCCGATCAAGCGATTTCTCTCTGAAATAGCATACGTGCGACGTGTACCGATTAAATCGTACTTTGCAGATTGATATCAAGTTTTATTTCAAAGTTGTGGAACTCTTTGCTTGTATGGATATCTGTCCTATGTATCCGTATGTACTCACATTGGCCAGGGTTGTTGAAGACAAACTGCCGTACCAATCGATTTCCTGCGCTTACGCGGCCATTTATAACTAATAACTACCAATCTCGTCCATGTCGTCGCCGTGCCGCGTTTCGGTTCTTGTACGCACGCGGCTACCGTTGCCTCTAATCCCGAGCATACCCGACCTGACACCACCCACAACTGCTCTCTACTTGGACCAACCCCCCTTTTTTTTTTTTCGCGAGATGATGACCGCCCGCCATCTTGGATTACGGCACGGCCGATCCGCAACGCAGCACCCAGTAGCCCGCGGGCACCAGGCACGGCGCACACGCGAGGTCGCTCTCGGTGTCCCGCACCTTGCCCTCGAGGTAGGTCATGGCCGCCGCAATCATGTCCCACCGCCGCGGCTGGAACATGAGCAGACCCGCATGGTCCCAGCACGTCTGGACCCTCTCGAAAAAATCGCCAGTCTCCTTGTCGAGGTGGCGGTGGTGCGGCGTGCCCTCGAGCAGCTGCAGCGCCTCGTTGATCGCCTCCCGGTCCTCGGGCACGAAGCCCGCGCCCATCTGCAGCAGCTCGAGCCACGCGGGCGGCTTACTGTGGTCGATGAACACGTCGGCCCCGTCGTCCTCAATCTCCACGATGGCATAGTCTGACATGTGCTCCATGTACAGCGAGGCAACATTTTGCGCGTCCGTCTCGTTGGCGGCCATGGCGGGACCGAGGGCGCCCTTTTTAATAAAGTCCTGCACGATAGCCGTGTCTGAATTCTCAACGTTTTCGTTGTTGAGCGTGCGGGCACGAGCCCACTCGCCCAGCAGGACGAGTCCGGCGTTGGCGTCGACCAGGCCCTCCAGGGCCTCGCTATATTCATCGCAGAGCGCCAGAATCTCAGTCTTTAGCTTCTCGTCTAGCGGAGGGGCTTCCTCCAGCGGAGGGTCTCCCTCCTCTACCTTTTCACATAGCTCGGCAACCTGGTTTAGGCCATCAATGGCCTGCTGCTGCTTTTGCTCCTCGAGAGGCGCGTCCCGGCGGCGCTGGCACAGCTGATCAATAACGTCTGGGTTTCTGGGGTTACTGCCCCGGAAGAGACAAATGAGCCATAGCTTAAGCTCGTTGCCGTCAATCTCGGGGACGTACTTTCCGCCAATGGACTCCTGGAGGTTCGCCATTGACCTATCAAACCATGAGACGGCCGAGCCGATTAGGTTATCCCATTTCTTAACCGCTGCCAAGATGCCATGTGCATGAGGCGACAGGGTCGAAAACGCCACCATGACGCCGCCCTGCCCGTTGAGGCGGAGCTTCGGGTACCTGGACGCTCGCCTGGTCGCGGTTGTGCCGACGGGGCACCGCGTGCTGCTGCGTTTCGTCCTTGCGCACGACTGGTGCCTCTGGTAGATGCGCCCTTGCTTCTTGTGAGGGCCGAGAGGGTGGCCCGGCGTTCCGGCCACGCCGTCCTGCTTCGGGGGGTGGGGCCGGTTCAACTCAGGTAGGCCGCCAGGCAGGTTGGCCGACGGACCGCTGACGTGTCCGCTGGGAGGATGAACGGCGCCTGCCAGGCCCCAGCTCTGCATCCCTCTCTTGACCAGTTCGTAAAGCTCGCGTGCTTGTGCTGAGCCAGCCTGTGGCGGATTTCGGGCTTTCAGGGCAGCAGTTGGACTGGCAATGGTTGTCCCAGCTAGAGCCAACAGAGCAAGCAAAGCAACCTTCATGTTGGTCGAGTAGTGAGCGAGAAAAGATTCCGAATAGTGGTAGAGTCGATGGTCTAAAAACCTGTCTGCTTTATTTTAGAGCAGAATGATATGGTATACCATTATCTCTATATATACCTTTTTAAGACCTTGTATATCCGAGAGAAGCTGGTATACCAACGGTTTCTATAAGAGAAGGCTCCCTGTATCCACACGCAACTGAAATTACTAATATATTTGCAATATTATTTGCAATATTCTGATAGGCATATAAATGACGCGAGGCAGGCTGGCCTGACTTGTTCAGCCAGCATTTCGAGATGAGGTCACGTCTCAGGCTCGCCGTGACTCTGCTTGGCACCTTCGCTGTCGGTCTCGTCGCAAGCCTTGTCGTTATGTGTGTCTCCACCATGATTAAGCTTCTTGTCGCGTGATATATTGTCAGTAGATATGCAGCAATGGTATTTAGGTTCAATTGACCCAAAATCAGGACAATGGGAACGTGGATGGACATTGTTGTGCAGCCGAGTCATCTCTACTTTGAGAGAGCCTACTTAAGAGGAACGGTTTCCTTCTACTTATCTCAGCCGCCGGTCATTAAGCGAAGCCGCTGCTCGGCCTTGTATTTCCTATCTAGTAACTACTACTTGCCTTTTAACTTTTCGAACAAGATAGCATAATTATTAGCTTGGAAAATCACCCATGTCAAGCCTTTGGCCATCTAGTGATGAGCAGGCTTCAGACTCAATCTATTTTGAGAGCGCTGCTACATAAAACTCAACCAGCTTCGGCGCTGACTGTTCCAGACCATCATAAAGTTCAAAATGGTTCTTCCCGTCAATGACAAACAGCTCCTTTGGCTCCTTTGCTCCTTCAACAGCAGTCTTGCTATAATGCAACGTCTCCGCCTTTGAACCAACAATCATCAACAGCGGTCGAGGAGAGATGAGGTGTTGAAGATTAAAAGAATCGTACCCAATCATCAAGTCATAGCTTGAAGGTGGGACACGCTGATTTGATCGAGGGTGGTTGCCGCGTGCCGAGCCGTAGTACGCAGCAGCGGATTTGAAGAATGGAAGTGTATCTGCTGGTACCGCGGAAGCCTCGGTCTCGAACATTTTCGGTGCTTCGGATTTAGTATCAGCTGCATGAGAGGTGCGCCAATTCGCTGCAGCCTTGAGGGCACCAGCAATTGCGTCGGGCGATTCCTTGCTGTTGCTTTCCTCGAGACCACCGTTCCGGGTCATTCGCCCGACACAAGCGGCGCTAACAGTGCCAAGGGCCTTGATGCGGACATCAGATTGTGCAGCATACGAAGTATAGCCGCCTGATGCGCAAATGCCCAGCATGCCGATGCGCTCAGGATCGATTTTACCCTTCAAGGTGGTCAAGAAGGTGACGGCAGCTTTGTTGTCCTCGACTCGCTGGTGCGGATCTTCGAGACCTCGCGGTTCACCGGTACTTTCACCCTGGTAGCCAGCGTCAAATGTCAGGGCAAAGAAGCCTGCCGCAGATAACGCACGAGCGTAGTCAGCGGATGTTTGTTCCTTGACACCTGTCATTGGGTGGCTCACGACAATGGCGGCTCCCTTTCGGTCGGGAGATCCATCAACAGGGGCGTATAGCTCTGCACTGATGGTGAGCATGAATGAGGGAAAGGTAAATTTGGTCGGTGTGGACATGGTGATGGCTGGAGGATAGAGATGTTGCGGAAAGTAAAAGGAAACTAAAGGGACGCGATGGGCACCTATGGTTGACTAGTTGGTGGGCAAACAGCCTACTTTATACGTTGAAACCCCGAAGGATAAGGATGAGAGTCGGGGTTATCGGGCCTTGCTTGTAAGCCTCAAGCATTTCGCGAAAGGATTTCGGTCTTTAGGCCTACCTTATGACGTCGGGCAAGGGCGTAACGTGGCATTTAACCTTCGGATCCGCTACAAGAGGCCCCCTCCCCATATGTGATGTTAGTAGCTCTTGTAAGTGAGGTGGGTAACTGGACAAATTGGGTTCTAGTTAGTTTGACATCTGTGTAGCGTTGCCCACTATTGATCGGAATGGGGGCCGAAAAGCTTCGCTGTTTTCGGAGACCAACGTGGTGTTTCTAGAAGCGACCAACCCCTCTATCAGTTTCTGTCGTTAGGCACTACATGGCCAGGGCGTATTTGAAATGGCATTCAAACATGTCTCTTTTTGTAAGACCCCGGTCGCATAGCTCTTCAGGTTTAGCTCCGTATCAACGGTCTCATTGTTCTAGATGGAGCGGATCGTATAGGAGGTGTCCCTTGTAAAAGCATGAAAGGCTCGCAGTTTACCATGCTGCAAATAGCCCGCATTGACCAGATCCATCTTAGTATTAAAGTTTTATGGGCACATGGTCATATAAGCACAACACAGTGGGCAGGTACGCTCTGACACCGCAGTCGCTTGCATAGAGACCATCGTGAGCTATAACTTGGCCAACTAAAGACTTTGTGTTGCCAACCTTGAGGTAGGCTAGGTCGGGATATACCTTTTATATTTGCCACCAAGCTTTCTCCCCGTCATGTGAGACAAAAAACACCTTCACATCCTGCCGCCGTGGCCACGGATGAACGCTGGCACGCATTCGATGCGCGAAGCAAAGGTAGGGAAAAGCCTTCAAGGCCAATTGTGTGAATTTGATGTTTATCCGTTCTATCGGCAGCGCGAGGGTGTATGAAACTGTTGTTCAGGATAGGCCCAATCCTACCATGAGGCGACCAGCATGCTCAATGCCTTCACTGGAAGATTTGCCTTTGTCCTAGCTACTGATTGTGTAGAGCAAGCCACCAGTCTGGTGTTTATGTGAAAGTAGAGCGATGTACAACCCCGGCAATTGCATCCTTCTTTTCGGCACTGGCGACCCGCGAAATGCACGAAATGCGGCTGCTTGGCTGCATCTGAAAGCGGGGGAGGAAACAGTTACAACTACGCGAGACAACATACACATCAACTTTTCAGCTGTACGGATTCGGTGCATTCAAAACTTGCTAGTAATTCACTGTTGCTTACGCGGTTCAGCTGTTGGATAGCACGGCCTGCATGTGATCAGCAGCTGCTTGCATGCACAATACCTGGGGAGGAGGAGTCATGGTGGCCTCGACCACATGAAGATCCCAAGATTTACGACCCCTCATATTGGAAGTCAGGTTTTCATTCTGATAATACAAGCACTCATGATGACGTTGCGTCTGAACTCTTCTTCTTTTGGTGTAATTTTGTGCGACTGGCTATGAGTGCTGTTCTTCTAGTAATGTAGATGGCTCAAATCCCTATATCTAGGCGTTGTGCTGCCCTGGATTTTCTGCTGCCGTGCCCATGCAACAAACTAATTATCGAACCTGACACCAAGTAAAACTATTGCCCACTGAATAACTTCCATCATGTATTTGGCATTACACAAACGTCGCACATTCCATCATGGTACTCATTCAGCGTTAGGTCAACCGAAGGAGAAGATCGGCCGGCATCCGCTCCAGAAGGAATAGTCAATGATCCATGGCTGGACTTTCAGCGAAAGCCTGTATGGATCTCACCTTACCGTCATGTAGGTGAAGACGCGACCCGACAGCCTAGTACACAGCGGGACGATGAGCGTCAACCTCCTCCCGGTACGTCTGCCTTCCTTTTAAAAGTCGTAACCTGCCACAGTACATGCTAATTCCATTTACAGCAGGATTCGAGTATGCAGAACATAGGTTTCTAGGAGACCAGATGAATTTGAAGTATCAACACCCTAAAAGTGCCACAGACCAAACCCCAGACGGCAAGGTAGTCGATGTTGTGGCCAGTAACCTGCCACTTCTCAAGCTTGCCAAGGGGTCTGACGTTTTGGAACTGACATACGGGGAAATCTCTGCCTTGGCAGGAGACTTCTATGGCACTTCGAACCCCATTAGCGATGCCAAAAGCGACGAGGATGCCAGAACGCGTTTTCTAGCGGCCTACGACACATTGGCGGACAACCCCAAGGATCAGCCTCACGACGGGCAGGTACTAATTAAGCATCTTCAAGACGAGGTCGATCAAGTCGAAGCGATGCGCAAGGAAAAAAAGGACCCATCGACTTGGTACAAAGACGGGACCGGCCTTGCGGGTATGAAAGCCATCGATAAGCTCATTCAAAACCGACACTTTCCCCTCTACAGCGATCTTCTCAAGATCAACTGGGATCATTTTGGAGACAACGCCCGCACGGCGTATCGCGCAGGCCACTCGGCTGCTCTCAAATTGGCCACGACGGGTGAAAAGACAGTCGATCGCCTGGTCAAGGCGTATTCAATCAACGCCTTTGCCGACCACTTCCTCCAGGACCTGTTTTCTGCCGGCCATCTTCGGACGCCTCGCCGACTACTGCACGGCGGTTTGCAGAATATTGTGGATGTCTGCGCCAATGTATGTGGAAGAATGAGAAGACTGCTTCATGCTGGGAAAAAAAAAAAAAAAAAGAAAAGACACTTGCTGACCGCTTTGCGATGTAGAAAATGCATGATGAGGACTGCGCTCTCGGACTCAGCGTCTCGGCCCCCAAGGGAAACCCTTGGCAAGCGTACGGAGACAAGCGACTGCTGGACAAGTGCAACGAGGAGAACTTGTTGAAGTGCCAAGCCGCCATAGTCGAGTCCTCGCGGGAAATTTACGACGCGTGGGACACGAGGCACGCGCCCGAGCCCGCAGCCTACAAGGCATTTGACATTGTCCCGACAAAGGCCTCAGCCCTGAGCGAGCACCAGACGCTGGCTCCCTTGTTCAAACTGGGCCCGTCGGGTGAGTATAAAGACCTTGAGCGACGCCTGGAGCTTAAAGACAGAAAAGTCTGGAAGTTCAAGACGAATTGGTGGCCGGTGACCACTGTGGCGGAAACATATACGTCCGGACTGTGGAAATATCCGATAACCATGTAAACCTTCGATGCACCACCCATGGAAGTGCATTTGGTATCCTAGATGGATATTCATCGCCATCATCTATCCAAAGGTCGACTGTTTGACTCGCGTTTATTTTCTTTGCCATCGTGTGTCGTATCAGTCTCAACCTCTTGAGTATCTTATTAACTGAAGCTGGAGAACTGAAGAAAGCTGTGGTCGCTGTACGGAGTTCTCCCCCTTGGAGTTTAAGCTCGGCCGGCTATTAGCGGGTGACTATCTTTATATTTTATACACAGTCATTTTTGTATATATCTTGCGTCGACCAATGGTTGTGCTCCTTGGCGGTCCTCAATCGGAGACATTATTCGTCTTCGGTAGGCTAAAATGGAATTCATGGCAAAGTGGTTCGGACCACCGGGAAAAAAACCTAGCTAATACGAGATATTAATGCTTATCGTTATGCCTGATATGTGGTGCTCGGGAGATTAACAGCACCATGTATTATAACGCTGCCGAGACGTACTATGGTGCGGGTGCGCGCGGAGGGTCATGAATGATTTTTCCAGATAGCAATCATATCTAATCCGTAAGGCTCCTGGGTACGGCACGGAGCCACAGCCACGTCGACGCCATTGGCTTTTGCCAAACACTCATAGCTCACAGCCCCGGCGGCTATAACTGCCATGATGGTACGGGTACGGATTAGATGGCGGACGGTTAGTCTCCCCCGAAGTGGGTTTGACCTGAAGGGAGCGAGCAAATGATCGATCGGCCATTGCCTTGGCCGAGACGAAAATACAATGGTGCCCAGCAGACCGTTGGTTAAACCGTTTTCGGCAGGCCAGCGGTCGCGATGCAGCAACACCAAGTCCGCCTAACCTGAGCTGCACGAGCAAACGACCAATCCGCCTTGCGCTTAAATGGCTGCCTAGGGGGGGGTTGCGGAGAGATTTGAAAGCACGGCGACTTTTCATGGCCAAAGAGGTGTGTTGTTGCGACAAGATGGGTGAGATGGAGAGTCGTAGTGGTGGCGAGCGCAGGGGCTTTTAGGCTGGGAGGGACTCGGGGATAATACTACTCTACGTAATAATGAGCAGGCAGGCAGGCAGGCAGGCAGCGTGGCAGCCTGGTTGGCCCATTTCTCGGAAGCAAAGGAACATGGCCAATTTCATAGTTGGCAACTGGCCGAGACATTGTTGAAGCGCCGGTCGCCGCTTGCGGGTCGGCATTTACGCGGAGCAGATTAAAATGAGGCCTTTTGGTGTGAATGCCCATGTGATGATACTGCCAAGGAAAAACAAAGAAAAAAAAAACAGAAAAAAAAAAAACAAACGGATAGCAAATGGACTGTTTCTTTCCCAAAGGTAGTGACAGCAGCAGCAGCAGCAATTCAAGACGCAACACGCGTTTCACGGAGTCGAGGAGTATCTCGGGGTAAGTTAGTTGATGGCGCCGTGTCAGAGCTGAGGCGAGTAAGACGGCGCGTTGTAAAGGATAGCATGTGTGAGTGGCTGGCTTCGGCTGGCGAATGGAGGCTGCTAGATGGATGGCGGGCTTGGTAATGTGATGACTATGACTGCAGCCATGACTGGGCGAGAGTAAGAAATGAGGTTTGTGTGAGTGGGAGTATCAGTAGCATCGTGGCGAGACGAGTAGGTAGGTAGGTAGGTAGGCAGGTACTTGGATTACGGCTTAGGTTCTGGGGGAGGTGAGGTATCTGCCTATTTAGGTGGAATTTCTTTTTTAGCGCAGATGAGCCAGATGGGCACCTATTACCTACCTACCTACCTACCTGTAGGCTGTACCTAGCTTTCATCATCTTGGCGGATAAAGAGCCACCAGTTTAGGTACAGATTAGTGGGTAAGCACCAGCCTGAAGTACCTACTCAACCTGGGCTGGGCGTATGGATACCTACGCCTAGGTAGTACTCCGTAGGCCTCTCTCTCCCTCTCTCTCTCTATTTACGCAGTGCAGATAGTCTGGTGTGGTGGGCTTCCTCCCCTGTGGTGGGCTTGGCTTGTTGCCCGCCTGCTTGCTGCTCGCTTCCGCCCACCGAAGCGCCAGCCATCTACGGATACAGCTTCTCGCCCCAGACACCCCCAGCCTGCTCAAAAGCAAAAACCTGCACACCACCACACCACGCCTGTGCTTCCCTCTCCATCGGCTCCAATCGACATCTTGCTCCAAACCAACCTCATAAAATCCGTTCGCCAACTCGCCATCTTGTCCTGCCGCTTTCTCGCTTCGAACCCCTCTAGCGAAGTCGTACCACCAACGCGCAACCAGCATGTCGACATAGCTTCTCCAGCTAGCTAGCCCATCGCCTTTCGCAGACGCACGACCCCTCCGCCACTTCCTTGAGCCCGGCTCACCTCGAGGAAGGACATGGCCTTGCCCGCTGCCAGAGTCCTGTCATGATGTCTGAGAATGAGCATTCTGCGGCTCATCACAGCTACCTCGCAACCAACAGCCCCCACCCGGACAGCACGCGTTCGTCCTCTGTTACGATAATTCCCACCACACCGACGCCTATCCCGCCTAGCCGGGCTTCACGCCACAGCATTCCCTCGCGCCTCAGCATCGACAGCTCCCATCTTCCAACGAGGTAAGATAGTCAAACTCAACCTGCCATCCTGCCAAAATCGCGCATCATAAGATACTTACCGATTCCTTCTCTCTGCAGATCTTCAAGAGATGACTCGCAAATTTCGCCTACCACGTCCAGTCGCGCTGCCAGAGGCGCCATGTCGCCCTCCTCAACCAACTCTAATCTCTCCCACAACGAGCGCCATCTCGGCGAATTCAGCAACCATCGCCGTGATCTAGCCGTGCTTGATCAACCCCGGCCCAACGGTTCAATCTCCAGCAACGCCGCGGCTGCCACCCAGATTGCGCCCTGGATGTCCCACAGCAGTTCCGCCCCCGCCACCCACTCCAATTCCCTGCCCATGAGTTTTTACAATGATTCTACCGATAGCCTCTCCGTCGCTTCCCAGCAAATGTCCCCAGCTCTTCTGCCCCCATCGGCATCTCGCACAGGCCAGCTTTCAGTGAGCTACGACTCGCCCGATGCCATCTACTATAATCATGACACACGGAGACCGTCTGCTGCTAGCATAGCAACTACGGCCAGCAGTCAAGGATCCAAGGCTAGCATCCAACGGGGCGGACTTCGTAAGCTTCAGGGCTTTTTTGGTGAAGAGTTTCCCGGTCGCGATAGTTCGGAGAGCAGCCTGCCAGGCTCAATAGGAAAAGACCAACGCTCGCGCTCTTATAGCCATACACGCCCTGGCCAGGAGCGCCATCACTCCAACGCCACCGACAGAGAGGGGTCGCCGGCTTCATCCCGACCCAGAACTCCCGTACCTGCACCCGAAGTCGTCCCATTTCTTTATCAAGACAACACGGTAAGTACAACCTGCTTCGGAAAGAACCCACAGAATGCATGAGGGAGAAAGAGCATCGTCTTTTTTTTCGACTCGTGCTATGCCCGGCAGCGCGGTCACTGTAACGCTTCATCTGCCCTTTTTACCGGTTCATTGCGGCCGGAACCCTGACTCAATTGGCGCGAGCCGTCAGTTCCGCATTCGCCGCCGTCGTGCTCCTGTTTGCCCTTCTCAGATCCCGTGGCAAACCGTGACACCTGTCACAGTTTCTGACTAACTATCACACAGGACATTGCACGCTATGGCGAGGCACCCGTTAGAGATACCATGACCGGGCCCGATCGAGAGCGATACATTAACGAAGGCTCATCACGCGAACCTCCACCCAAAACCTCTTCCTCCGCGAGATCTGGTCACTCCATATTGCCAGGCCAGCATCACCATCACCACCACCATCGGCATAAGAAGAGTATTGATGATCCCCGCGCACTGAGACCAACGACGAGCCGAGAAGACTCTACCAATAGCCTGCAGCATCCTCGCGATCGGGCAATGGCCTCGGCCATGTACAAGACGAAATCAAGGGCTCAGAGCCCAACCCCCAGTTCCAACAGTGTACCCCCATCACGAGTTGGCCAGACGGATGGCCACGCATCCCCCGCGCATGGTAAGCGCGGCATCTTAGGTCGCTTAAGGCGACACAAAGACAAGGATGAGAATGGCTCGAAGCTGCGCGACTTGCCTCCATCGACGAAATCGCTCTCCAACAAGGTTGCAAAAACAGACTTTGTCCGAACCGAAACGCCGTCGCCCGTACCACCTGAACGCGGCGCTGCCATGCCCGATTTTGCACCTCCTCGGTCAACAACGTTTAATAACAAGTTTCCATTTTCCAAAAAGAGCCGCAACTTCAAGCACGATTATAACGATGAGGCCATTGGACCGACCGAGCAGCGGGCCGCCGGCAATTTCTATCATCTTGATACCAACCTAAACGACATGGAGGGCATTTTGACCAAGCCTCCTCCCTTGACACCGTTAGATTCATCCTTTCTCAAAAGCTTGGAAGGGGATATAGACACTGGCTCTCCCGACCCCAAGGGCCAGTGGGATGCCCCCGACAGCTGGGCGGTCCGTCGCAATACTGAAGACAAGACAGAGGAGGCCCCTGAAGCTGAAGAAGCTGTCTGTCCACGCCGTCCGGAAGAAAAGCTGTCGCCCTACTGTATTCGCATATTCCGATCAGACGGCACTTTCCTAACGCACGCGATGCCTCTCGATTCCACCGTTAGCGACGTCATCACGCAAGTCATGAAGAAGACATATGTTGTCGATGGCCTCGAAAACTATAATATAATAATGAAGAAGCACGATCTGATTCGTGTTTTGGCACCCCAAGACAGGCCGCTCCTTATTCAAAAGCGCCTCTTTCAACAGGTCGGCTACGAAGAAAAGGACAGAATCGAGGATCTCGGTAGAGAGGACAACGGTTACTTGTGCAGGTTCATGTTCTTGTCGGCGCGCGAAAGCGACTTCCACTCTAGAACCATGGACCTCGGCATGTCGCAGCAACAAAAGCTCAATTATGTCGACTTGTCTGCCCGTAACCTCATCACCATTCCTATTGCTCTCTACCTCAAAGCGGGAGACATCATCTCGCTCAATCTGTCGCGCAATCTGTCCCTAGACGTACCACGAGATTTTATCCAGTCATGCAAGCAGTTGCGAGATATCAAGTACAACAACAACGAAGCGAGGAGACTGCCACTCAGTCTATGCAGAGCCGCCAAACTTACCTATCTCGACGTGTCCAACAATCGCGTTGAGTCACTAGACAACGCCGAGCTGGACACATTGACAGGTCTATTGAAAATGAATCTTGCTAACAATCGGCTGAAGCACATTCCGCCGTACTTTAACGCGTATCAGGCTCTTCGAACGCTCAACATCTCCTCCAACCTTCTGAGCACATTTCCGACCTTTATTTGCGAACTGCAGAGCCTGGTTGATCTCGATCTCAGCTTCAATTCCATTGGCGAATTGCCCGACGAGATAGGGCAGCTGAAGAACCTTGAGAAGCTGTTGATTACCAATAACGGTCTGGGTAGTGAGCTGCCTGAGACATTCCGAGATTTGATTAGCCTACGCGAGCTTGACATCAAGTATAACCACGTCACCAACATTGATATCATTTCGGATCTGCCCAAGCTGGAAATCTTACACGCCGCCCACAACCAAATCTCCTCTTTTGTCGGCGGCTTTGAGCGCATCCGTCTGCTCAAGCTCAACTCCAATCCTTTGAACAAGTTTGAAATCATTGCACCTGTGCCGACTCTCAAGATTCTGAATCTCTCCCATGCTCAACTGGCGAGCATCGATTCCGCCTTTGCGCACATGATGAACCTCGAGCAACTGGTGCTTGACGAGAACCATTTTGTGTCTTTGCCACAACAGCTTGGAACTCTAAGCCGACTGGAGCATTTCAGCATCGCCAATAACTCCGTGGGTGAGCTGCCACCACAGATTGGCTGTCTTACAGAGCTCAAGGTTCTGGATGTGCGTGGCAACAATATCTCAAAGCTTCCGATGGAAATCTGGTGGGCCAACAAGCTTGAAATCTTGAACGCATCCTCCAACGTCCTCGAAAATTTTCCAAAACCGGCTTCCCGTCCACCACGTGTCCCTGGTGAGGAATCGGCAGGACCACCTCCTTCGCAAAGCGGCAGAACAGGTCCTCTTGTGCCCTTGTCCACCACACCGAGCACAGAAGAGCTTGTGGACGACAGACGTCCGAGCCAAGCGTCCAGCACGCTTTTGAGTGTTGGCCCTTCACCAACTCCAGGCTGTCCAGATCGGAAGAGCTCTGTCGTGTCTTTGTATGGCAAGGGCGGGCGTAAAACGTCCGTTGTTTCACGAACAGCTTCGCAAACTACCTCTTCTACTGTTACGCCTCCACCGTCCACCTCTAGAAAAGACTCTGGACTTTCGTCGAGGATTACGAATACATTTGCGGGCTCACTTCGCAATCTCTCTCTTGCAGACAACAGACTGGACGACGATGTTTTTGACCAAATTACGATGCTCACTGAGCTTCGCGTTCTCAATTTATCCTACAATGAGGAAATCGGCGATATGCCTCAGCGATCCATTAAGAGCTGGCCTCAGCTCGTTGAGTTGTATCTTTCTGGCAACGGCCTGACGACGTTACCGGCAGATGACTTGGAAGAAACCAGCTTGCTTCAGGCACTATATATCAACGGAAACAAGTTTACCAACCTACCAGCGGATATTTCCAGGGCCAAGAAACTGGCGGTCCTGGACTGTGGCAATAATTCGCTCAAATACAATATTTCCAATGTTCCCTACGACTGGAACTGGAACTTGAATCCGAACCTGCGATACCTCAACCTGTCAGGCAATAAGCGACTCGAGATCAAGCAAAGTGCCTGGGGCCCTGGAGGTCCCGGGGCAGTGAATCGTGAAGAGTACACCGATTTCAGCAGACTTCTCAACCTCCGAGTCTTGGGATTGATGGACGTAACTCTCACACAGCCCAGCATTCCTGATCAAAGCGAAGACAAGCGAGTACGAACTTCTGGTTCACTGGCCGGCCACCTCCCCTACGGTATGGCGGATACCCTCGGCAAGAACGAGCACCTGTCTACTGTCGACCTGGTTGTGCCTCGATTCAACTCGTCAGACACAGAAATGCTACTAGGCTTGTTCGATGGCCAGGCGCTTTCCAGCGGCGGATCAAAGATTGCCAAGTACCTGCACGAGAACTTTGGGCACATATTTGCCATGGAGCTCAAAGCTCTCAAGACACGCAACAACGAGACCCCGGTTGATGCTCTGCGCCGAGCGTTCCTCTCGCTTAACAAAGATCTCGTCTCCATCGCGGTGCAGCACGCCGAAGACCGCCCCAAGAAGTCTCACAGGGGTTCCGCACAACCAGTCGTTCTCAGCAAGGAAGACCTTAACTCTGGAGGTGTTGCCACCGTGCTGTATCTGCAAGGAACGGATCTATACGTCGCTAATATTGGTAACGCAGAAGCCATGGTCATTCAGACCAATGGCAAGTACCAAGTACTGACACACAAACATGATCCCGCTCAGCCGAGCGAGCGCTCTCGTATACGTGAAGCTGGTGGCTGGGTATCTCGCAACGGTCGCCTCAACGACCTGCTCGAAGTGTCGCGCGCATTCGGTTATGTGGACTTGATGCCTGCTGTCCAAGCTGCGCCGCACGTGCGTCAGATGACGATCCAAGAACACGACGAGATAATCCTCATTGCCACAAGTGAGCTCTGGGAATACCTTTCCCCAGGTTTGATTACCGATGTTGCCAGATCTGAACGTCTAGATCTCATGCGCGCTGCTCAGAAGCTGCGAGACCTGGCCATGGCTTATGGATCTTCGGGCAAGATAATGGTCATGATGATTAGCGTTGCCGATTTGAAACGCAGAATGGAGCGATCTAGACTACATCGTGGCACCAGCATGTCACTTTACCCGTCTGGCGTTCCCGACGATGCGCAGGTCCTTTCTACGAGAAGAGGACGCAAGACAAAAGGAGACGTTCTCGACTCGTCACTTAATCGTCTGGAGGCTGAAATACCTGCACCGACTGGCAATGTATCCATTGTCTTTACCGATATCAAGAATTCCACCAATCTCTGGGAAATGTACTCGAGCGCCATGCGATCCGGTATCAAGCTCCACAACGAAGTTATGCGACGACAACTGCGGCGCATCGGTGGTTATGAAGTCAAAACGGAAGGTGATGCCTTTATGGTGTCTTTCCCAACCGCCACATCTGCGCTGCTGTGGTGCTTTGCCGTTCAAAATGAACTCCTAGAGGTCACCTGGCCGTCGGAGATTTTGAGCTCCATGTCTGGTCAGGCAGTATACGATAAGGATAATACTCTGATCTTCAAGGGCTTGTCGGTGCGCATGGGTATTCACTTTGGTGACTGTGTGAGTGAGACTGACCCAGTCACCCGTCGCATGGACTATTTCGGCCCCATGGTCAATAAGGCGTCACGTATCTCGGCCGTAGCCGACGGTGGTCAAATTACCGTGTCATCCGACTTTATTTCCGAGATTCAGCGATGCCTTGAAAACTATCAAGATACCGACCGCTTCGGTTCTGCGGGATCTGAAGAAGGATATGATGACGAATCATATGCCAGCGCTATTCGCAAAGATCTTCGCAGCCTGACGTCGCAAGGTTTCGAAGTCAAGGAAATGGGTGAGAAGAAGCTCAAGGGTCTCGAAAACCCTGAAACCGTCTACTCACTGTATCCCCACGCGCTGGCCGGACGCACCGAGTTCCACGCGCAGCACGAGCGCCGCGATGAGCTCGAGAAGCCCGCTGCGGTGGTGCCCGGCGGCGACCTGTCTTTTGACCCTGAAAACATTTGGGCGCTCTGGAAGATCAGCCTACGTCTGGAGATGCTGTGCAGCACGCTGGAAGAGGTGCGCGGCCCGGGCCTGCAACCACCCGAGACGGAGTTAATGGAGCGTCTGAAGTCACGGGGCGGCGAGATGACGGAGCGTTTTCTCGTCAATTTCATGGCGCATCAGGTCAGCAGGATCGAGACGTGTGTGTCTACTCTAGCGATGCGTCACCTCGCCAGTGGCAACATTGTGCTAAAGGAGCTCAACGAGCTGCGGGCACCCATGGCCGCCATCTTTGACCATTTCAGGCAGCAGCAGGACGAGCTTGCGCGATACAAGGCCCTCTACGGCCCCCTTTCCGACGAGAAGACGAAGCAGATTGAAGGCGGCAAGAACCAGACATATCAGAGCTTTTGAAGCACTTTTCTAGACATTTGACAGAGACCTTGGATCAACAATGGCGCCACTGCACACGTGTGATGTTCACCCCCTTTTTTTCTCCTGGATGGCGGTTTTCAAGCCTTGTTTTTTTTTTTTAACGCTCCTTTCTCCCTCCGCGCGCAGTTGTATGGAGCTGAACAGGATGGTGGATTCCTGATTTATGAGTGGCATGGGATGTCTGTTGGGTTTTGCAGTATCGTTTTCAGGTTTTGGTTTTTTTTCTTGTCCCCTCTTGCAAACTTTCCTGGAGAGGCCTGGCGTTTATGCATGTTTTGTTTGACGCGTAATCAGCAGCGAATTCCAGTGGGCGGGTATATTACACATACGGTTTCTGTTTGCTACTTTATTGTCTTTGTCCGTATATACCGCTACGACTTGAATAATACAAAAATTTAGTCGAACAAGAAGAGAAGCGCACAACAACAGCAGTCTAAATGCAAGATTTGAATTTTCTCTTTGGTATTGTTACACGATAAATTACGCCTGAATGTGAAATGATGTGCTTTTTTCTTTTATGTTGATACATGTGGGGTAACGTGTTGAAAGCTGTTTATTATGCAGTCGCTTCTTTGCTAGGCCTCGACTGCGCCGTGACCTGTTGCATGATGTGTATGCGCGGCGCCATGCGCGGGCCGGCGTACCAGCCGCCGGTGAGGCTCCGCACGAAACGGCGCACATTGCGCACACAGAGGCCGCGTCCGAGAAGTGGAGGCTGTAGGCTGGCCACCTGCGGATTGGCCTCGACGTCAATGTCGTCGTCGGCGTCGCCCGCGGCCGCGGCACCGGGACGCAGCAGCTCGATGCCGTCGTAGCCCTGCACGACGCCGACACTCCGCCACTGGCCGCTGGTAATTTTCCCGGGGTCCTCGGTGAGAATGTAGTCGAAGCGCGTCCAAAAGTCGGGCCGTGCCATGGTGGCCTCGTCCTCGGTCTTGTCAAACAGCAGCAACGGCGGCGGCGGCGCGCCGTGGGCCAATGGTAGGCCGTGCGGGTTCTGGCCAAAAAGCGTGAGACCCGTCATGCAGGTGAGGACGTCGGCGTGGACGGAGAGAGTGTCGTGCGGCGGTGTAGTAGCGTGGTGATGGTGGTGGTGGTGGTGGTGGTGGTGGTGCTGCTGCTGCGTGAGCTGGAAGAGCTGCGCGACGGCGTCGCCGCCGGGGTAGTTGAGCGAGGAGACGAGCAGCATGGCGAGGCTGGCGGCCAGGGAGGCGAGGATGGAGAGCGGCAGCGCCGCGGCAACGAGTCTGTAGAGAAGAGACTTGGCGCGGCGCGTGTAGACGTAGTTGGCGCCGAGGGCAGCGGCAGCGGTGAGCGCGGGCAGGGCGTAAAATATGAAGCGCGCCTCCTTGTGCGGCTGCAGCGAGTAGACGGCGACGAAGAGCAGAGGCGGCGCGACCAGGTCCGCGGCCGGGCGCGACGTCGCAGGCCACCAGAGCGCGCAGGCGGCGAGCGGCAGCGCGAGCGGGTTCAGCAGCAGCCGCGGCAGCGCCGAGGAGAAGTAGTAATGCCAGGGAGACGTGCCCCAGGCCGAGGCAGACCCGCGCACGACGTTGTAGTAGAAGCCGGCGAGCTCCGGCCAGAGCAGGCCGCCCCGTTGCCAAAAGTACGAGTCGACAGGCACAGAGAGGAGAAGCGCGCCGAGAGACAGGCCCGCGAGCAGCGAGACGAGCCGGGCGAGGGTAGCGCGGCGCCGGATGAGCAGCTGGAGGCAGGTGGCGCCGAGGAGGAGGGCTGTTTCGGCGCGAAACACGACTGCCGAGAAGACGAGCAGGAGGAGGGCCTGCTTCTGGCGCGCGAAAGCGAGCGCGGGCGTGGCTTGTGGGAGGAGAAACGCCGCAGCGAGCGTCGCTGTTTGCAGTCAGTCAGTCAGTCAGTCAGTC
>JAPERH010000023.1:0-32218 GCA_030411535.1 Beauveria australis | reverse complement strand
GCGGCGGCGGCTGCTGCTGCTGCCCCGGCCCCAAGGAGGAGGGGCAAGGGCGGCGAGGATGACGACCGCTCCAACGATCCGACCGTCGGCGTCGGCAGTGTCGCCGCTGGCGGCCGCTACGATAACCTGGTGGGCATGTTCTCCGGCAAGAGCCAGATTCCTTGCGTTGGCATCTCCTTTGGCGTCGACCGCATCTTTTCCATCACAAAGGCCAGGATGGCTGCCGACAAGTCGGCCACGCAAGTACGCAACAACGAGGTGGACGTCTACGTCATGGCATTCGGCGGCAAGGGCTTCGTCAACGAGCGCCTGTCCGTCTGCGCCAAGTTGTGGGAGGGAGGCATCAAGGTAAGTTGCACCCCACACATTCTCACGCAACCAGTTTTTGTTCAGCTACCGCATGCCGCAAACACAAAGACATATACCACGAGCACGCGCTAACATGACCACCAATAGGCCGAGTTCCTGTACAAGGTCAAGCCCAAGGTGCCGCAACAATTCAAGGCGGCCGAGGCCAACGGCGTGCCGTTTGCCATTTTCTTGGGCGACGACGAGGTGGCCCAGGGCAACGTCAAGATCAAGGAGATGGGCCTCCGCGACGGCCACCCCGAGAAGGAGGGCGTCCTTGTCAGCCTCGACAACATGGTCGGCGAGGTCAGGGCCCGCCTGGAGCGCAAGAAGGAGCTGGAGCGCATCGTCCAGCAGGCCGAGGGTCTTCGGGTGGTCGACGGCATCAAGACGGAGGATGTTGCCGTGGCAGAGGACGCGACGGCGGCGGCGCCCAGCACTACATAATAAATGCTGGGTCAAGATGAAAAGAAGAGGGAGAATGAGGAATATAGTAAAATAAAAAAAGGGAATTAACGCCGAATAGACGAGTAAGATGGCCATCCAAGGCCAGCAGACTGGAGAGAGGAAACCAGAGAAAGACGCAGATGACCTCTGTTAGCAAGATCGTCATAGCTAAACGCCGAATTACGCAACAACGACATGGGCTCTACAGTGAATGATTCGTGATGCTGCATACAAGACACATGTAGCCAAACCGACACCGCCGCTTCGCTGCCGTTTCACAGACGTAGCTTTCTCCAGTTTGCGACTGGCATTTTCCCTGCCGCCCTCTCCGCATATCACAACGCGCATCATCACATCTTTTTTTTTTTGGGGGGGGGGCTTGTTTTGTTCAGTTGGGTTTTGTTTCGACGTTTTCGAGTCACAAGCGAGCTCCCGAAAACGACTCGCCCATGTATCGCTTTCTCGAATGCAACCCTCTCTGGGGAGCGAAAGAGGCAATCACAAGTTTCTCTCGATTGAACCTTTGAATTGCCGTCTATAGAAATCTCCCATGCCTCCTCTTTGAGCGAACGGTTCCACCGGCCTAGGTTAAACGGGCGTAATAGAGTTGATGCAGGCAATGAGCATATGGCTTATTATCGTTTTCTGATTCTTTTAGCGGCCGACATACCTACCTCAATGGAAGACAATTGTTTGACGGTCTCGCAGGTTGTATTCTTCCTTTTTGGTCTGATCCATCCATTTTGTCATGTTGCAGCCATGTAGGGATTACATATGTACAATCGACATGGCACTGGTCTGATCTAATCTAGTTGGCCACCACAATGAGTAAGAGAAAGAACATGACGCGGTACTTTACGGATTCGGACGGCAGTGCACCTCAAATGGTGGTGTCATGACTGGAAAAAAACTTGTCTTGATAAATTCGTCAAAAGGGAAAAGCAACAGAACCCAGAGAAAGTGGTGCCATTTCCCAAATGAAATCCCTGCACCTTGCTGTGCGTTGTCAGTGCAAAGTCAGAAGGGGTGGGGGTTTAAAACAATGCAATCGTTTTGGATGGGTACGATCTGCGGAAAGTCAGCTCTCCTCTTTTGCAGCGTGCAGTAAATAGGTAGTCGCTCAGCATGCGCCACTGTCGTGCTGCTTTGTTTTGTTATGTGTTTGCGAGTGCATCCGCGTGGCTGAAGGTTCTTTTGATAATTTAATGTTAGTACCAAGGTCTTTGCATGTCTTGCATGTCTTGCATGAAGGCACCAGAAATTGATAATCAGGGCCAGGGATGCGCTAAAACGCACTGCCGCCTGCAGGTTCCGTGTTGGACTGTTAGCGTAGCGCCGTTTAATGAGTTGTACGGTTCTACCTTATCCTTCACTTTAATCCTTGGCTCGAACAAGCCAAAGCCAAGCAAAGGCCCGCAAAGAGAATCTTCAGAAGCGGGCATTTCCCGTTTTTGTCACTAGTAACCTGTCAACTGTACTGTTATCAGCAACGGTAGAACATGGGAATGCCAGTGCCTCTGATCAGTGAGGCTCTGACTGCGAGAGGGCCCATGGGACACGGACACTAGAGTTGCAGTGCGACAAGGCGTCGAGGGGATCTGTGCGTCAATTGTATCTTTTCTTGCAGCAACAACTTACTAAATAAAACGCCGATTCCAGTATGCAAGTACGGAAGTGGCAGCAGGCCCTGGCCTTGAACCGTTTGGGGTAGTTACTGTACAGTGTATTTCGTCCCATGACGCGTGGCTGTCACCAAAGAGCGCCATGGCCTGCTCTAGTGCAGGCTCAGCTAGGTAGCCCGCTGCACTGGTCTGCTGTGCTTCAAGCTGAACTTCCAGGAGGGTTGTTCATGCGAGTTTATTTCTTATTGTTGACGTGCGGTGATCATTTGCTCAACACTAGTTCAGTGATCGACTATTGTTCTCCCACGTTTTGCGGGTGACAAGTTTTGGCTTTGCACATCCATGCAGAGGAGCAAGGCATCCAAGGGTCGAGTCAAGGCCCATGGGCAAGAGAAAGACGTCTTCTTCAAAGCGCACAGGCCACGGACGAGCCAAGGGTTCGTGGTACTTGGACGTCGATGCTTTTGTCTCACATTTCTGCTCCATCGTCAATGATGGCTTTCATCAGATTGCAACGTGATCTCGCAGCATCGTTTCATGTATGATACATATAAATCTACACTGTTCAAATCCATGTTCTTTTACGCTGGCAGACACGACAAGTCGCATACAGCGGAGAAGAGCGCGAGCGCTTTGATAGCTATGACAGGGTGCCAGTGAAAATAGCTGCAGCTGCCTTGTACTTACGCCATGCAGCCAGCACAGGTGCGTCGAGTTGACATGCAGGTAATGTCATGGATATTGACTCTGACAACAACAAACTTGATCTTTGTGCACAGTGCATGAGAGTCTTGATCTATCAGTATTCGGCACTTGTGAATTGCCCACAACGTTCCAACACTTGCTGAGGAGTTGTCACGAGTTGGGGTGGTGATGGAGCTCCCTGCTGTAATCCGTACTCCGTAGTCCGCGCTCGAATGTACCTGTCTGCTTCCCCTTTCTCTACTGCTTCCAAGTCGCATTCTTCACAGCAACAAATCGGATTCGGAAACAGCATCGACTCTAGCCTACAGTGTTTTCGTCGACTTCCGAGGATACATAGGCGCAGCTTGCTTCGCTGCGGTCCCAAGTGCGTTAGTGACATTGACCGAGTCGTCCATGATGGAGCAGTACCTTTTTGCGACAGCCGCCGAGTGGACACTTCTCCATCAGAATCGAGGCTTGGTGCTTGCGTTCCGTGTCGTATATTGGGGCTCGCAAGCTGCTTTTCGTCCCCGGACCTTGGTCCATGCCCCCCCCCCTCTCTTCGGGCTAGGAAGCCGTGCAGGTGTGTAGCTTTCCCCTGTTCCCAGACCTTGGGTTTCACCAGCACGTTCTCTTAAAAGGCGCGCCCCCGGTACCCTGTGTGACAGTTAGCAACGTACATTATTGCATCTCGATATACAAACCTTTGTTTGCCTCTTTGTATTTCCCTCGAAGCAAAGAATCGTGCTGCCCACGCTCCTCTAGGTCTCATATTCTGTTCCACCAGCGGCTGCCTGCAGCTCGTCGAGAACACTCGCTTCTTCTTCGTGCTTCGTGCATGTCGTGCGCGTCGTGTGTATCATTCATTAGCAACGGCTCGAGTCAGCTGACGACACGGGACACGAAATTTTGAGACCTCTATATATTCAATCTCCCGAATCTCTGCGGCTGTTATACCATCCAATTCTGTTTGCCTCAAAGCGTTCCTGACACTCGCACACTTCGCGTTTACGCCTGCCAGCCGTCAGCTGCTGGCACTTACCCGACCACCTTGCGCCCTCCGCCTTCAGCCTTTCGCCTTCCGTCAAGGATAGCAATCTCGACTCCTCGCTTAAAGAAGTCTCTTCCTTTTATGGCCGTGGTGGCAAGACCAATCACCATGGATTCGACATTGGTGCCTCGCCTAGATGCCTCTATAATGGAGGCCGAGCAAGAACCTCTTCAAACCTGGATTGCTTCACAACACGCTCGAATGACAAACAGACGACCGGCTGCAATGTTCCTACCCGCGCTAAAATCCATACCCTACACACAGTCAGAGTGGAAGAAGGCACTAGCTGAGTTGAAGCGAGATTATAGCAACAGGAGATATCGCCCTTGCTCCTCTCGCTGTATTGAGCTTCTCATAAATGTTCGAACTCGAGTATGTTATCATTCCGACGTGATGTGGTTGCATTTTTCTCATGGTGCTAACTTAATACAAGGATAACGTCCAGCCTGCATACTTGATATATTTACATTTTTATGCAGCAACGTCCCTTGAGATGCAGGCGCGAAACCTACATGCTGCCTCGTCTCACCGTCTCAAGCTTCTCGAGGAGGCCCGCGAGCACTACAACCTGGCTTCTCAAGAATCCAAGGCTGCCGATGAGCAACCTCTACAGACCATCTTACGGCCCGCGTCGCCTTCTTCCGGCCTCCCATCACCCATCGAATCCTGTCTCTCGCACGAGTCCGCCTCCACAAGAATGTCGTCTCCCACGCCTTCGGCCATCTCCAATAAGCAGACACCCACCAAGAGGAAGAAAAAAGTTGCTTTTGCTGACGAGCTGGAATACCGTCCTGGCGTTCGGCCCGATTCGCCAACTCTCGGCTTCTCAGATCCAGGCAGTGGACGCTCATCACCGTGCCAAGACATCCCTCTTGATCCTCTACCACCTTCTGTACAAAGCATGCCTGATACCTGTCCAATGTTCTCCCCGGCGTCAAGTGTAAACGGAGACGAGTCTCCGCAGGAGATGCCCGATGAAGAACTTCCCAGGCCAGAAGCACGAGAATCTCTCGAGAGTTACTGCACCATCTTGTCCAGTATCCAGCGCCAAATATCATCTCATCTCGTTGCTATTGACAGAGAGATTGCAATGGCGCTGACCTCCAAATCATGTGTGCCAGCCGATGAGGAGATGCGCGCCCTGGAAATTCGCTCTCGGATTGAGAGACTGCGCGCTAATGGCTGGCAACGCAAGCGTTTCGATGCGAAGCGCTACGAGGAGTTTCGCGAGCGAGTGACGGCCGACATGGTCATTTAACATTAATAGGTCGCGTTGCTCGCTCGCCATGACTTTTTTTTTTTAAAAAAAAGAGGAAAGCAGTCTAGCGCGTCTTGATAATGTGTCATATTGGAGATATTACGACTTATGTGAAACGTTCCTTTTTTTATTCTTTTGCTACAATTGAGGATAACAGATCGACTTGCAGCGATATTGATTTGGAAACGGTAACAACAATACAATATATAATATCGGGAATTTGTCAGATAGCTGGCCCGGCAGCAGTAACAAACATAAACAGGCAAGGCATCAAATTGAGACGGAAATGAATAATTCAGCGACGGAAAAGCTGCTCTTCCCTTAACACCATGTTCAATCACAATAAAGACAACATATGAGAGACTGCCCTTATAGGGGTACATGATCGACAAGTGATCACACAATTTTATCCCGCAGCATCCTGCCTGGTTATATAAACGATCCAAACATCTCTCTTTGGATGCTTGCCCTCTCCCACGCCCGCTGCCCCCATCATCACGACGAGTGATGTTGAGTGTTGAAGCTGCGACGGCGAGCCTCTTGCACGAGATCCTCGTCCGTCTGCAGCGCGGCCTCCCTCTTGGCCTTTTCTTCGCGGACCTTGGCAAGAACAACCTCGCGAAAGACGGCGCCGCTCCTGACGGTTTCCTTGAGGGAGGGCTTCTTGGCCTCGCCGCCGCCGCCGCCACTGCTGCTGCTGCCGCCGCTCGACACGCTGATTCCGGAGAAGGCCTTGGCGAGGCCGCCGCTTTCGACGTTTTGCGCGGCATCTTGCAGGTCGTTGTCGTCGTCATCATCGTCGGCCTCGTGGCGGAGGCGGGCGATGCGCTTCTGCAGCTGGATGGCGAGGATAGCCTTCTTGAGTTTGGCGCGGGCCTCCTTGGCGCGGCGCAGCTCGGGAAGCAAGTCGTGCTCGGTGGCGTTTTCGCCACTCAGCCAAATGTGTCGTAAGGCTTCCTACAAGGTAGTGGTTAGTGAATGGAAGGACACGGTTGCTGGCTTGAATTTGGTGCGGAAACTTTACCTGACTGGTAACACGCTTGTCGGGGTCGGGGACGATGAGGCAGCGGATAAAGTCCTTGGCGTCTTCGCTGACGTCCTTCCAGTATCGCTCGTGAAAGACGAGGGAGCCCTGGGTACACTCCTCGAGCAGATCGGCTAGGGTTTCGCTGCGGAAAGGCGAGTAGCCGCAAAGAAGCGTGTACGTGATGACACCCATGGACCACATGTCAACGGGTTTGCCGTGGCCCTCTCTGTTCATGACCTCGGGTGCGGCATAACCAAACGAGCCAGCCATTGTCTGGAGAGTCTCCTCTTTGTTGTCAAGCGTCTTTGCGATGCCGAAATCGGCAAGAACCAGGTCGGAAGCGGGATCCTTAGTAACATACAACAGGTTCTCGGGTTTCAAATCTAAGATCGAGCAGCGTTAGTTGGGTTGAGATAGAGGTTTCCTATTCTGGCACAGTCTGAAGTGTACCTCTATGGACGACTTGGTTGCCGTGTAGGTAGTTGACAGCTGTAAGGACCTGCTTAATTGTCTGAGAGGCATCCTTTTCTGTGAATTTGCCTTGATCGCAAATGCGGTCAAATAGCTCGCCACCAGTCGCGAGCTGCGTGACAATGTAGAATTTGTCCTGCCAAGGTGTCAGCGATATTGGCCGAGCAGAATGTACGTTCTACTTCGATCGAGGTCTGGGAGCGTGTACCTTGGACTCGAACCAATCGACAAACTTGACAATGTGCGGGTGCTTGAGTCGCTGGAGCATATCAAGCTCGTCATATACCATCTTTTCATTGCCCTTGACATTTTTCTTAAGAATAATCTTGATGGCGACCTTGCCGTTTGGGCCGTCAGCCTCACGGACGACGCCATAGGTTCCGGCGCCTAGTGTCTTGCCAAATTTGTATTTCGATCTTGAAGCATACGTGTTAGAATATTGGTCGACGAAGCTCGATAGGAGCTCAACGGGCGTACTTTTTCTCGTAGCTTTCGGGCTGGCCGCCCAGCTTGTGCAGCATGCCGGCGACTATTGAAGATGGTTTGTTTAGTTGAGCATTTTATAGAACAAAGTCACGCAGAGAGCTCGCGCTTTCGAGCGCATCCTGCGCGAAAAAAGTCAAGGGCGACATACAACTCATTTTGGCCGGGCTGCTTGTGTTTAATTTTGTTGTGGCGGGGTATCAAGGAATCGACCGAGGAGGGGTTGCGACCGTAAGGTCTAGCTAGCCTTGATAGCTAGTGGACGTAGGACTGCTAGGTTTATTCGTCGTAATGCGAGAGCGAGGTGGGAGTCGACCAAATCGAGACCTGCTCCGTATACACGCAGGTGAAGAGTACGAGGAGAAAATAAAGTTGGTAGGAACAGTCAGGTTCAAAAGTTAAGTACAAGGTGCTGGGTTCGTTTCGAGCGTCACAGGGAAGCGCCCCTCCTTGGAGGCCCGCTCAGCCGCCCGGCCCCTCTTGGGCAATCATGTGTTGGAGTGCGACATGGCTCGCGCCCCGTAGCCTTGTGTTAGTTTTGCTTGAAATGGAAAAGGATGAAAAAACCAATAATGGAAATAGTACTTCTAAAATGATATTTGAGCTCAAGAGGCCCGGATGCGCATTTGGTCAATACGAAGCCAGTGGTCAGGGGACAGTGTACAAAGTAGTAGGGTATAAGTTGGGTACCGCGGTACGCCAGGGATTCAGGTGAAGCTGACCGTGGCTCACAAATTGCTTGTACGGAGTACAGCCGGGCCATACTAGGTTAGAGGTAGGTAGCTTCATTCCGGCTCAGCCACGGCCAGGGACCACCTGGATGGGGAGACATGGTGGCTCAGCAGGCTGACATTATCCAGACAGGCCACTCGATGGCCTTTCTGCAGCAGCCGAATTAGGTGAAAAAATTGTAGCTAACACGCATGCTTGCACGTTTTCTCTTCTTTAATATTATAATCCGTAGACTCTTGATCTATAATCTGGACGCGTCAATTCTCCGTCTTTCGGATCCCAGATTCGGACTTGAGAGCATCCTGCGAGCAATCATGAACTTAGCGCCGCAGCTGGCCGACCGACCACAATAGTGAGGCTTTCAGTAGGTAGAGGTAGCCCGAACTGATGTCCCCCGTTTTGCTTGACTACCTACATCACGAACAGTAGCCTTGGCTCACGCTTCGTAAATAACAATTCGTAGACGATGTCTATCCTGCCACGTTCAAATGACACCATTCTGCAACTAATAATACCCAACTACATAGTTACCTTAGTAATCCGTACTGTGCGTACCTTCCTACCTTACCTACCTACCTAACGCCCCCACCTCCGCCTCTGTCTAAGCCCGTCATCCGTCGTCTGCTTCCACAATATGGTGACATGTATGTCCAGAGAAACACAACACCGGTGTCATGCATACACTCTGCCTTGAGTGACTCTTCAGACATTAGTTGTGAATGCAGCCGGTCTGTAGCACCTCGTTGCAGCATGACCATCGTGACCCACCACGCGCTGTCACCACCCTGAAATAAAAAAGCGCCCACCCGCCTGTTGGTCTGACTCGCCTTCTTCATCTGCTCTTCTGCGTGCACTGCCCTGCCGCTACATTACCTTCATCTCTATTCGCGACTGCCAGCAGCAACCTCTTACCATCTAATCGTATCCCTCTATCGGTAGCCCACCAGCATGGCATCGCTGCGAGCAAACCGGGTGGCGAAGGAACGCCAAAAGGTGCCCATCATTCTCTTTCCCTATCATTTGACCAGCGCATTTGGCTAACCGCGCATCTGAAAGATTGCCAAGCAGGGACTGCCGCCCGGTCTTGAACTAATCTCGGGCGAAGACATGCGAGAGTGGCAGTTTGACATTCGCGTGCTCGACGGCAACCCCCTCTATCACAACCAGATATTCAGGCTCAAGATTGCCTTTGGCGACGCGTATCCTATCGGTACGTCTTTACCAGTACGCCCAGTCAAGACGCATTGGCGACAGCAGCTAACACGCTTCCTCAACAGAGCCGCCAGAGGCCACATTTGAACTAGGGCCGGCTCGTCCCATCCCGATCCATCCGCATATTTACTCGAACGGCATCATCTGCCTGGACTTGCTGGGCAATCAAGGCTGGAGCCCGGTCCAAAGTGCAGAAAGTGTTTGCATGAGCATTCAGAGCATGCTGACGAGCAATTCGAAAGACGAGAGACCACCCGATAATGACCAATTTGTCAAGGGCAACCGTCGACGCCCTCGTGATATTGATTTCGTCTACCATGATAATACCGTTTAAGTTCGGTCGTTGTAGACCATTTCGTCAAGGCTTCCGGCTGGTCCTCGCCTCACGATTTATGATTATACAATACAGTTCAAGCGTTCCGTCTATACATTTACCGCATATTGGGCTATTTATTTTTTCATTTTGCAAATATCCTAGACGTGTGCCGCCTTTCCTAGCAACTGTTTGCCACGGTGCTCGCAACCGCGGGTCAGGCACACAACACCAGGCAGCAACGTATCAGCGCAACCTGTACATTATCACCGAGGAATAGCGTCAAAAACTCAACGTAAATCGTAAATCTAGACATATATCTGTGACCAGGCAAGATTGCGGAAGAAAATAAATAAAAGGAGAGTGCTACTATGTTCCGCTCTGTCTTATGTCAATGACGTCTGGTGGGGTGACGCGCCCAGCCGACCCCCCGCGAAGCTCCAAGTTTCACCGACGCTAATAATCGCGGAGCTGGGCAGCTCACCCACCTTCATTCAACAGCGATAAAGTGCCGCCTAGCTGATTCAAAGCGCTGCCAGCGATCGCGGTGAGCTGTCATGGCGCCTCGAATAGAGTTCAATACTGAACAGATCCGCGGCAAAGCTCGAAAGGACTTACTCTACCTCCTTGAAGGCGTACGGCTGACCCGATCCTCGGCCCCAGCCACTGCTGCTCAGCCTGCCCGATACTCGAAGAGCTAACCGTCAGCGTTGCAGGTTCGCGGCAAGAAAAATCTCGTCTTTGATCGCAGCTTAGTAGGCCCTATTGGGCTTATTGTAAAGGTTGCCACGCTCCAGGAATATGGAGTCGACAAGTTCTTTGTGTTGGAAAACAACAATGTCGACGCCAGTCAGCACAATGTCGTTTTCATCGCCCGAGGCGAATGCGCTCGGCAAGCTGATGCGATCGCGAGTATGTCCAATCATCGAGTCTGCATCACAGAAGAGGGACGACTGACTGGGCCCTGAACAGAGCAAATAAAACGAGTACAACGGGAAAGCCAAACGACTCATGAATTCCACGTCTGCTGGGTTCCACGCCGCACCTTGGTTTCCGATCAGGTTTTCGAAGAAGCTGGTGTTCTTGGCGACATTAATGTTTCCGAGGTTCCACTCTCATTCTTCCCTTTGGAGAAAGATGTACTATCCCTCGAACTCGACGATGCCTTTCGAGACCTCTACCTCTACAAAGATATCACGCCCAATTACTTATTAGCCAAAGCTCTTATGGACATTCAGCAGGTTCATGGCTTATTTCCGAGAATCATTGGAAAGGGCGACAACGCAAGAAAGGTGGCCGAGCTTTTGATTCGTATGCGTCAAGAAGCATTGGCGGCCCAAGCTGGCGACGGTACGAACCGCGCCAAGCTAACACCCAGCATGACCAACGAGAGCGTCATCATTATCGATCGTGAGGTCGACTTTGTCACACCGCTTCTGACTCAGTTGACGTACGAAGGTTTGATCGATGAGCTGTTCGAGATCCAACATAACCAGACCAAAGCGGACACCACGATCGTGGGACCCGGGGCTCAGTCATCGAATACATCGCAGAACCGAAAGCGTAACATTGTGCTGGATGGCAGCGATAAGCTGTATGGAGAGCTTCGCGATTCCAATTTTGCGGTCGTCGGCAATCAGCTCAATAAAGTCGCTCGTCGGCTGCAGCAGGTGCAAAGTGATTACGAAGCCAAGCACAAGACCAAGACACTTGCCGAGCTCAAAGACTTTGTTAGTCAATTGCCTGGATACCAGCAAGAACATCAAAGCGTTCGCCTGCACACGGGTCTTGCGGAAGAAATTATAAAGCATACAAAGAGCGACCAATTCATCGGCCTGCTAGAGGTGCAGCAGAATCTTGCTGCTGGAGCGGACCCATCTTCTCAGCTCGACGGCATTGAAGAGCTTATAGCAAGAGAAGCACCCATTCGCGAAACCTTGCGGCTGCTTTGCCTATACTCTTGCATATCCGGCGGCATCAAGCCAAAAGACTTTGATCAGTTCAAACGCCTCATCTTGCAAGGTTACGGCTACCAGCACATGCTCACTCTTAACAACCTAGAAAAGCTGCTGCTCTTTCTTTCTCGCTCGTCTCCTCTGGCGGGAATGATACCCATGGCAGCGAGCGCTGGTACTACCGGCACGAAAACCAATTACACATACCTTCGAAAGCAGCTCCGACTCATCGTTGACGAGGTCAAGGAAGACGACCCAAAAGACATTGCATATGTGTACAGTGGTTATGCTCCGCTATCTATCCGACTTGTGCAGTGTATCCTACAGAAACCGTACCTACAATCCATCACCAAGGGAAATAGTGCGGCCAATGCTGGCAGCGCCGTGCCAGCCAGCGGATCCCAAGGCTGGCACGGATTCGACGAGGCTGTTAAGCATGTTCGTGGTGAAACCTTCTACGAAATTCAGAAAGGGGAGGATAAAGCTGTGAAGGCGCGCGCTCTTCTCTCTGGCACTGGCAATAAACAGACGGTATTTGTGGTTTTCGTCGGAGGCATAACATTTACCGAAATCTCTGCGTTGCGATTCATCGCCAAGCAGGAAGAGGGTGAGTATTGTGTTTAGCCACTGTGAAAACTAAAATGACGCTAACGAGTGTTACTAGAACGACGGAAAATAGTCATCTGTGCTACTTCCATAATTAGCGGCAATAGGATGATGGATGCCGCCATTGAGAAGGCATCATACGTCAAGGAGGAAGACGAGTCTACTTCCTCGCCATAATTTCCCATAATGTGTATAGTAAGCATAGCAATCGAACATTAATCGTTATTAACGCCGCTGTTATCTAGATGACTTCTTTCCTCCGATTTGTCATAATACCGCGATCGTCGAGTCAATGAGTCGCACCACGCGGCGAGAGACACAGCTTCGGAGCCCTGTAGATGCCTTGCTTTCTTTGGTCGATTTTCTCCAGCAATGAGCTACTTGCTTGGATGTTGCGAAATTCCTCTCACGTCAAGCGCTTTCGTACGCTTGCCGGCTCTGTAAAGCTCGAAACGGCAAGATTGGGGAGCCGCCCCACTGCCGTGGCAAGCATGATTCGACGATGCCGGTGCACGTGACTCAGCACTTGACAGTAGTTTCGGCGACCTGAGGGGCTTCACAGACGCTGTAATTCCGGAAACCATCTCTATGCGTCTTTAAAGGAACAGATTTGTGGGATTCGTGTGAGTTTCTTCGAACTTGTGGGCTGTACGATTCGATTCGATACTATAACTGCCCGTTCAAAGGGGCCGGTCTTCGAATCAAACTATATCCCAGCAGAGTCGCACCAAGTGAGTGACATTGGATCGGCTTATACGTGAGCCAGAGTGAGACTGTATGTGGCTAATTTGCGTGCAATCATCAGAATCAGGGTCAGCGGTTGTTTTGCCCCATGATCATACCAAGCGTCCTGTCGTAACCCTGCGCGACGAAGCACATACGAGCTCTCACAAGCGCTGGCCTACAGGCGCAAGCTGATATATCACCCAGCATCTGCATCTACCCAGCTCTCCTGCGATACCATGTCTGCGTGGCGCCAGAATGGAAACAGATGCTCATAGGGAATACAGGGCGGGACCCGAAAACGGCCATGTGCTGCAAGCCTGTGAAACACGACCGATGGATTCACTATCAGTCCTGAGCAACGTCGCCACGGCAGCGCAGGCCCGGCACGACATCCCGCCCGTCAACACGCGAGTTCAAGATCCAACTACGTATGCTCAAAATCGTTTTAATGGGCCCATCTCTATGGCTGAGGCTCCTGCAGAGATGAAAAGCCGAGAAACGGTCCTAAGTCCCGTCAGCTCACTGCCCAGCCACCAATTGTTCAGGTAAGCGATTCTCATCGTAAAGTTAACTTTTTGTGTTGTATCCTAATGATTCTTCAGTAAAATTAAGATTGAGAAGCCGGACTGTGAGGTGCCCATACCGTCCTTTAACAATGGCGCAACGGAATCCTTTGCCTCCGATATGTCTGATCTCTCATCTCGTCAATCATCCTTTTCTAGTAAAGCGACGACGCCGGCTGATAATGATACCCCGAGAAAACGTACATCCGACACCTCGGTCCCCACGATACCCCAGCGCAGTATTCCAAACGATGGCGACCGATTAGACTTCATCGTTCAACCTAAATCGTCCATTCCTAGAGATATGCCGTCTTCGCAGTATGCATCTGAGTGCATCGTCGCAGCAGAAAATTCGAAACTGAATCCCTATGCTCTCCATAGCGAAGAGTATTTTCTTCTGCGCCATCACATATCTAACGCTCAGGTGACCACGTACCTGAATGTGAGGAATAGTATCCTGCGACTTTGGCTGCAAAAGCCATGGCTGGGGGTTTCGAGGGAAGAAGCCGTTGGGTGTGCAAACGCTCGTTGGTTTGATGCTGCCAATGTGTGCTACAATTGGCTTGTTCGTCGGGGGTATATCAATTTTGGTTGTCTTGACTTGAGGCGTCTTGCCACAAAGGCGAGGTACCAGAAACAGATCAGCAAAAGGAGAACAGTCGCAGTTGTAGGAGCTGGAATCTCGGGCTTATCATGCGCTAGACAATTAGAAGGATTGTTCAAGCAATACGCGAATCGATTCTACGACCTCGGCGAAGATATACCCAAAGTCCTGCTCATCGAAGGGAGAAGCCGTATTGGAGGCCGAGTCTACTCCCGTCAACTTAGAACTCAGCCTTCGTCACCTCTGGATGGCTTTGATAACAAACGATGCACCGCAGAGATGGGTGGAATGATTATTACTGGATTTGATCGGGGCAATCCTCTCAACGTCTTAGTACGTGGCCAGCTTTGTTTGCCCTATCATGCCCTCAAAGCCGAAACCACAATATATGATAGCGATGGAAGGCCGGTAGACGCCGAGCGCGATCAGTTGATCGAAAGACTATACAATGATTGCCTCGACCGTGTTAGCGAGCACAAGTACAAATCAGTGGCTGCCACGTTGATACAAGGCAACCGCGATTTGCTGAATGAAGGCAAAGACAGCCCAATTGACGGATCCAAGAGCATTGCTCAAAGCGAAGAGATCGCAGCCAGCCAGGCTAGCGAATCAGTGCAATTACAGCAGAATATCGGAGACGTTGTACCAACGATACCCGTGTCCTCGGACAAACTGACTGGACGGGTGTATTCCGAGCCCGGCGTACCTGCGACCTCAAAAGCCTCTGAAAAGGCGGTGTCTATGGGTTGGACGCTCAAGCAAGACATTGATACGGAAAAGGACCTGGACCTTGGCCATGCAGTCCACGACCCTGACTCAACCTTAGGTTCGGTGCTCGATGATGCTATCTCCCAATACAAGTCATTGGTTGAATTGAATGCCTTGGATCACAGACTGATAAATTGGCACATCGCCAATCTCGAATATAGCAACGCCACGAACCTGCATAATCTTAGTCTTGGTCTATGGGACATTGACGCTGGAAATGAGTGGGAAGGTAGTCACACAATGGTCGTTGGCGGGTATCAGAGTGTCGCGCGGGGTCTGCTCCATTGTCCAACCCCTTTAGACATCACAGCTAAGTCGCCTGTGAAGCGGATCAGCTACCAAGCGAATACGTTTACCGGACCAGCGAGCATCGAATGTGAAGACGGGAAAGTGATGGAAGCCGACTCCGTCGTATGCACGGTGCCACTCGGAGTCTTGAAACATGGCGATATCGAGTTTGATCCGCCTATGCCTGATTGGAAAACTCAAGCTGTTGAAAGACTAGGCTTTGGCATTCTCAACAAGGTAGTCTTGGTCTACGATAAGGTGTTTTGGGACTCGGATAGACATATTTTTGGAGTTTTGAAAGACGCCTCGGATCCGCAAAGCACATCACAACATGCATATCGTGCTAGCCGCGGCCGCTTCTTTCAGTGGTTCAACGTTACAAATACCACTGGCATGCCCTGCCTGATTGCCTTGATGGCCGGAGACGCTGGCTTCGACACAGAGACTTCAAGCAACGAAAGCTTAATCAGCGAAGCCACAAAAACTCTACAAAGCATTTTCGGCCCGGATGTGCCACATCCACTGGAGGCAGTAGTGACGCGATGGGGATCTGACCCTTTTACGAGAGGCAGTTACTCGTCGGCGGCGCCGGATATGCAGCCCGAGGACTACGATAATATGGCAAAGCCAGTAGGCAACCTCTTCTTTGCTGGCGAGCATACCATCGGCACCCACCCAGCAACTGTCCATGGCGCCTATCTGTCGGGCTTGCGAGCGGCTTCGGAAGTTCTGGACGGAATTTTGGGTCCCATCGAAGTACCCACGCCGCTGATCCTGCCGCGCGACTCCTTGCTCCTCCAGAAGCGGAAAGAAGCCGCCAAGGATCCTCGCCAAGCACGCATCGATGCATATGAAACAGAGGCTTGGAACCATGTGCAGTCCAAAATTGGGGAGCGGCCTGTTGCGCCAGGCAAGGTGGCTGGCAACGCGTATCTTCTCTTCAGCAAGATGTACTTTGACGAGGCACGCCGGCGCTGCGAGGAGAACCGCAAGGTGGGCAGGACAAAGGCCATGCCCAATGAGGTGCGCGTCATGACCTCGCGCATGTGGAAAGAGGCATCCGAGGAGGTCCGTAGGCCCTTCGAGGAGCAAGCCGCCGAGCAGAAGCGGGCATACGCCGAAGCCATGGCCAAACATACGCAAGAGGTTGGAAAATGGGACCTTGAAGCCATTGAGATTCGGGCGGCCTATGACAGGAGCAATCCCTTTACGCCGGAGCACAGCGATGGCGCGGCCGGTTCCGGAGGCCGCACGCCGCTCACGCCAAAGAGTCGTCGTTCTCGAAACGTGAGCTATGCGGAAGATAACGACAGCGACATGGAGCTCTAGGCCGCAGCGACGGATGTATTTTGTTGGGTTCGTGTACTTTTTGCCCCTTGTTTCCCACTACTACAATGTGTATATATCCACTGTTGCGACTTTGGTGTTTTACTAGCGTTGGAATTCGCGCATGATATTCATCCTTTTGTTTTCTGAATATTCGGTACACGGCAGGAACAATGATTTCTACAGCGGGGCGTAGATGATGGCTTCCACGTCCAGCTTCGATCGTCTAATAGAGCCTACAAGCATCGTATTGCAAGAGCATCAGTGTTCATACATTGCGGTCGCATTTTCCTGTTGCTAGCTGGTAACATGTGCGAAATGGTGATATACTAAGGAATTTATTGAGGCTTTGATACACGGGGAACCACCATAGCGGGCGAGACCTCTGGAGATTGGTACAAAGGGAATCTTTTCAAAGTTATGATTGCACCTCCAGCATTTACATGTCCTCCGAGGCAGTGGCACCGGTGATAATTTCGACAAGTTCGCCGGTAATGACGGCCTGTCGGGTACGGTTGTAGAGAATCTGGTACTTGCTAATCATCTCACCAGCGTTCTTGGAAGCGTTCTGTAGAATCGTTTGTCAGTAAATGGCGCACCAAAGCATTGCACGCTTTCGAGCAGATCGGGAAAGAGCTCACATCCATGGCGTTGCGACGCGCAGACTGCTCGCAAGCGTGGCCCTCAGCCAGAGCCCAGAAAAGGGAGTTGGCAAGGCTGTACTCGCGCAGGTTCTCGAGAACCGAGTCGTCAACCTCGAACGAGGAGATGTTGGCTGGCATCTTATTAGCTTGGAGGATTCATCTCTGGTTACAAAGCAGAGATAAAGACATACGGGAAGCGAGAATGGCCTCCTCGGAAAATGCCTCAATAAAGGTAGGCTCGTAGCTGGAGGCGTTGATGAAGCGGTTGTACAGAATCTTGACATCGGTGTACTCCTTGGGCAGCATGATGATCTGGTCGGCAATGGCCTGGGCGTCGGCAAAGGTAGGAATGGACTTGCCAACGCCAGCAAAGGAGAGCTGGATGGCTTCGGCGCTGGTACGAGAGAGCTGCGCACGGCACTTCTCGCCGATGATGGCCAGATCGAAGTGCTCGCCCTCGGCCTGGAGACGGCGGATGTAACGGCTCATTCCGGAGTGAATGCCGCCACAGAGACCCTTGTCGGACGAGCAGACGATAACCAGGGTCTTCTTCTCGCCCTCGTTGAGGGCGGCCGTCTCGGCCTGCTTGAAGACCTCGTTGGACGTCGCGCCGTAGGTGCGGGAGTCGTTCATGCTGCGGGTAGCGCGGGTGAGCTTGGTCGAGGCAACAATCTTCATGGTCGAGGTGATCTTCTGGATGTTCTTGATGGACTTGAGGCGGCCCTCGATTTCACGGAGGGTAGCATAGGTAGCTGCGCTGCTGGGACCGGCCGGGACAACTCTGAATCACCGCCGCGCGTTAGTAAGTCAATGAAGAAAAGACCATGACCGGCTCAGTTTGCATGCTCGAGCTTCCCGGGTGGCTCGCATGCGCCGTGCGCCACAAAAGTGCTGCGTTTTGCCGAGTTCGTCGGAGCTTGCTTCGGGGGTTCTGGCTGCTCCCCCAAATTTCCAGACTGAGGCAGTTCCGTAACTTACCGAGTCGAGGTGACCGCGGCGCGGACGGCAGGGCGAGCCGCTCTGGACAGCATCATGGCAGAGTTCGAGAAGTCGAGTAAAACCTCAAGCGAGCGGTGACCCAATTGATGGCGCTTCTCGGATCAATTGACGAAGGGGGGGAGGATCGTGGTTCGGGTGGTTGAGGTGGATTCTCTGGCTCGTTTTGCTCACGTCGCTATTTTCCCGGCAAATTGGCGGGCTTACTCAGTCACGTGATCCACCTGCGGCCAACGGCGCTGGCTCGCTGCGGCAGGTCCTCGCAGAGCGATCTCACTCGATTCCAGGCTTCACCCAAAACTTAACTCCTGCATTTCCTCACCTCTCCCGTGCAAGGTGGCCTTTCTGATCTCCCTCTTCACCTGCACTAGGCGTGGAGGGGCCTATTTCTCCAATCTTATTCCTACTTCTCTCGCTTTCCCCAACAGAATTGCTCTGCATCCGGTTTCGCAGCTCTCTTTTAGGCCAAACCACACCTTAGTTTCCTCGTCAAAAGCCGCGCTTGTAAAGATGGCTTACAGCAGCTCCGACGACGAGAGGCCTCTCGCCAGGCCAAACGGTCATGGTATGTTTCTTTTACTGCCTTTTTTTGATGAGTTGTGCAGATTTCGCTTTTGTTTCTATTGTCCTACGCGCTTTGCGACACGTCGGAAGATTCTTCTTTCTCTCTCCGTAACCCGCCTCAGGATTTGCCACGAACGCGCCCACTAACCAGCACCCTCATATAGTTTCGGCTGCAAAAGTCACCGCATCCATGGATAAGGCTCTCGATCGCTCAGTACCCAAGTCCTCCACCGGTGGCGAAGGCATCCTTGTTCCACGCAGCAAGTCGGACGTAATGGACGTCGACAGCCCTTCCAACAACAAGCGCAAATCCCGCAAGTCGATCACAAAGATTGACTACAAGGACGGTTCAGACAGCGACGGTGCACCTCTGGTAATTTGACAGCCAACGACTAGTTAATGCTTCGCGACTTTATTTACTGACGAGAATGCCCCAGGCCAAACGACAAAAATCCAACAAAGCTTTAGAGTCTGATTCCGACGATGAACCCATCGGCAAATCAAGATCCAACAAGCCCACTCCTCGCAAGACCGTCGATGATTCTTCCGATGATGACATTCCGCTGGGCAACCTTGCCAAGAAAAAGGCAGCCATCGAGCATGCAGCCGCGAAAGAGGCCCAGGCCATTCGTGCTCAGGATAAAAAGAAGAAGGCCACGCCGAGAAAGAGCATTAAAGACGAATCCGACGACGATGCGCCTCTAGCTAAATCGTCTGCAACCAAGCGACAATCCAATGGCGTCGCCGCCAAGCGGAAGTCGAACGGAGTAAAGAAGGAGGAGTCCGATTCTGACGTGCCGATCTCGAAGAAAGCCAAGGCTCCCGCGGCAGTCAAGAAGGGTAAATCAACCCCTGCGAAAGACACGAAAAAGGCTGCCAAGGCAGAGGAAGAGGAAGAAGAAGGGTATGAATGGTGGAATGCCCCCAAGCCCGAGGACGACTCCATCAAATGGCAAACACTGGAGCATAACGGTGTTTTGTTTGCTCCTGCCTATGAGCCTCTCCCGAAGCATGTCAAGCTCAAGTATGATGGCCAAGACGTGACTCTGCCTCTTGAAGCCGAGGAAGTGGCTACTTTCTGGGTGGCCATGATGACGCCTGCGTCGTCTCACCACCTCGAGAATCCTACTTTTCGACAAAACTTCTTCCATGATTTCTCTGAAATCATCAAGAAGGCAGGTGGTGCTAAGAACGCCGCTGGCGAAAAAGTAGCGATCAAGAGTTTGGACAAGTGCGACTTTGGAAAAATGTACGACCACTGGCTGGCGAAGACGGAGGCCAAGAAGAACAAGAACTTGTCCAAGGCTGAGAAGGAAGCTGCTAAGGCCGAGAAGGATGAGTTGGAGGCCCCGTTCACCCATTGTCTTTGGGATGGAAGAAAACAAAAGGTTGGCAACTTTCGTGTTGAACCGCCGAGCTTGTTTCGTGGTCGAGGCGAGCACCCCAAAACTGGCCGTGTGAAGACGCGAGTCTGGCCCGAGCAGATCACAATCAACATTGGCAAGAAGGCAAAGGTTCCAGAGCCACCCAAAGGCCACAAGTGGAAGGCTGTTCAGCATGACCAGAAGGCTACCTGGCTTGCTATGTGGCAAGAAAACATCAACGGTGCCTACAAGTACGTCATGCTGGGAGCTGCCAGCGATGTCAAAGGGCAGAGTGACTTCAAGAAGTTTGAAAAGGCTCGTGAGCTGAAGAAGCACATTGACAAAATTCGCCGCGAGTACACCAAGGAACTCAAGAGCGAAGTCATGGCTGATCGTCAAAGAGCCACGGCCATGTACTTGATCGACAAGTTGGCGCTCAGAGCAGGTAACGAAAAGGATACCGAGAATGAAGCCGACACTGTGGGCTGCTGCTCTCTCAAGTACGAGCACATAACTCTGGAGCCACCGAACAATGTCACTTTCGATTTCCTGGGCAAAGACAGTATTCGCTACAATGAGACTGCCAAGGTCGATGCGCAAGTTTTCAAGAACCTGAAACTTTTTAAGAAGCCGCCAAAGTCGGACGGTGATGACCTTTTCGACCGCCTGACCACCTCTCAGCTAAATAAGCACCTGAACAGCTACATGCAGGGTCTCACGGCCAAGGTATTCCGTACTTACAATGCATCGTTCACCATGTCGAGGCTTCTTCGAGACCTGGAGAAAGACCCTCGCTCCAGAGGCTCGATTGCGGAGAAGGTAAAACTTTACAACGACTGCAACCGAGAGGTTGCTATCCTTTGTAATCACAAGCGTTCAGTCGGCGCTAGCCACGAGCAGCAGATGCAGAAGCTAGGCGACCGTATCAAGGGCCTACGATATCAGCAGTGGCGTACCAAGATGATGATGCTCGACATTGATCCGAGCCAGAAGAAGAAGAAGGGCGCTGCTTACTTTCAACTGGATGAGGAAATTGACAAGGAGTGGATCCTGGAGCATCAGCAGTTTTTGATCGAAGAGCAGCGCACAAAGATCACCAAAAAGTTCGAGAAGGATAACGAAAAGCGAAAAGCGGAGAAGGAAAAGCCACTGCCAGAAAAGGAGCTCAAGGAGCGTCTTCTGGCTGTTAAGGACCTCGAGGCCAAGTTTAAGAAGGAGAACAAGACGAACAAGGTCGAGGCTGAAGGACGCGGCCCGACTATCGAGAAGTTGGTCGCGCAAGTGGAGAAGATTGATGACCGTGTCAAGGTGCTGGAGACGCAGGCCGAAGATCGTGATGGCAACAAGGAAGTAGCTCTGGGCACTTCCAAGATTGTAAGTTGATTCAACGGCTGTGTTTTGCGCGCGTGCAGTCGAAGACTAACGAATGTGCTAGAATTACATTGATCCTCGCCTCACAGTTGTCTTTTCCAAGAAGTTTGACGTTCCTATTGAGAAGTTCTTCTCCAAGACTCTGCGGGACAAATTCCGATGGGCCATCAAGTCGGTTGAGGATGCTGATGATTGGGAATTCTAATTTGAGGATTGAAGCTGCGCTGCATGGCTGAACTCTACATCTAGTTTTGGGAGGTTGTACTGACAGATTTTTTTGTCACCTTTTTTTCCTTTTCCCAATCCTCGTGCTTTTCTATCTTGTTCCTTTTGATTCTTGCTTCGCTCGTCTTTTGGGGGGGTTTGCTCTGTTTTGATTTGATTTGGCGTCTTGTGCAGAGAAGGGGTATCATCATACAGTCACGGAAAAAGGCGCGAAGACGGGCATCAGAAGCCAGCTGGTGACTAATGAATTGGATTGTACGATGACACGTTTTTTTGCTGCACGGGAGAATGGGTAGCAAAAAAAATTGGCGTTTTTGAAGGGGCGACCAGAAGCCACCACCACTGGCACAGGGGTCGATATCAGTATAGCCGATGAGCAGAGATGGATGGCAAAACTTTTTCTTGTTCTGGAGCCGTACGAGCATGGGTGTATTCTAGTTGGTGCCATCATTACGCTGTCACTGGAGAGCACGGCAAGGCAATTATATACATGATGCATACAAACTTTTTCATTACAGTAGCTTAGTATAGTTGTAGTATTGGTGAATTGACTTTGCTTTCTTCGGCATTACATTCGGCTCGGGGCAAGTATACTGGAAAAGCTTGCGCTGTGTTGCGATTATTGCTATTCAAAGTTCATTCTATATGCAGTCCGTGTCTTGCTCATGAGTTTACCCCCAAACGCCGCTGGCGTCCCCTGATTGAGGGAACGCAGATTAGGCAGTAGCCCTTTAATGTATGTACCTCTATATACGTTGAAACAGTCATTACCTCGCCGGGAATCATTATACAATCTCTCTTGCTTTGCGCCTCGTCGCCGTTTAATAACATGCCAATATTGGCTCACAACGCCCTGCCCATGAGAATGGCGGCGCCGACCACCACAGAGGCGGAGACGGCCGACAGCAGCAGCGAGGGCCCGAGGAGCGTGGCGGCGGCTGAGGAGCGCAGAATCTTGCCGCCGGGTGTCATGTACCAGCCGCTGGGGATGCTGCCGCCGGTGGGCGGGTTGGTGCCGACCCAGGGCCAGCCGGTCTGGGTCTTTGTTGCGGGGCTGCCGTCCTTGCCCAGGCCGCCGACGGGGACGCCGGGGCCAGACGTGGTGGCGGGGGGAGTAGGCGGGGCGAGAGCGCCGGTAGCGGTGACGGTGGGAATGTTCTTCTGGCCGCCGGCGTTGCCGTTGACCTGGCCGTCGACGGCCTCGATGGACTCCCAGGAGCCCGAGGTGTCCTTGTACCTGTACTGCTTGCCGGTGGAGTAGTCGGTGACGCGGAGCGACTTGACGGCCATGGCAAAGGGCCCCTTGGAGAAGTCGGTCGGGCCACGCGCCCACTGGACGGTGCCGGGCGGGTTGCGGGCGGCGTCGCCGCCGGCCCAGGCGCCAAACTTGAGCTGCATGGGCGTCTGCGGGTACTGGTTGGGCTCGGCGTCGTGCTGCTTGAGCTCGCGGACGACCTTGCCGTCGACGGTCCAGACGATGCGGTCCTTTGTCCAGTCAATGGCGTAGGTGATCCAGCCGGCCTGCGTGCCCTTGACGGCGTGGAACTGGCCGCGGTTGTAGTCGGTGGTGAGCCCCTTGCCAAAGTAGTTGGACTGCATCTCGTCGGGGTTGCTGCCGAGCCACTCCATGTCAATCTCGTCGAGGTCGTCGGACTCGAGCACGACCGAGGACACGATGCCGGCGCCGGGCGCAGCCTTCATGGTGATTTCGACGTGCCCAAACATGATGTAGAAGAGCGAGTTGAGCTGCGGCGCGTCGCCGCTCGCGGCCACGGTGAAGGAGGCCCCGTCGGGGCCGTATGCCGGGACACCTTGCGCCTCAAACGAGTTGACGGAGCCTTTGCTGAAATCAATGTCAATGGACATGCCGAGGGCTGTGTTGGGCGGGCATGATGCTGCAGAACGGGTTGTTAGCATGTGGGGAGGAGGTTTCGGAGGAGGTGTGACGGGGGCTTCCGTACTTGTGTGCAGCGGATTGCATTTGCTCCACGTTTGCGCAGCCGTCGTCGCGAGGAGTGAAGCTCCTGCTGCTATCCGAAACGGTATTCTCATTATTTTTCTAGGTTTTGTGTATGTGTGGTGAGGTGTGTTGTCTATGGCGGGGTAGGTTTGCTGCTGTTCCTTGGCCAGGCGCAAGTTCGTACAGTCCAGGTCCCGCGGCAGTTCAGCTCTGGTTGATGGGATACTCAAATGTGAAAAAAAAAAAAAAGAAACAGGATGCAGAACAAAAGAAAACGAAGAAGGGGGTTCAACATGAAATACAAGGAGATGGAGAAAACAGTCGGGCGTTTGCGCCAAGGTACGCAAAAGTAGGAGCCGGGGTTGTGCATCGCCCAATGGCTCCCAATCTCGGGAACCTTTTTTTCTTCCTTGGTCGAGAATCCTCTTCCCAGCCACTCGATGCATCACTGCAAGGCCGTGTCACCGGGAAGCAATATTTACAAATGATTATGCACTGGATCCAACGTACGAGAGATGAAGGACTGCAACCACAAGTAATTTCAAATCTCGGCCACCTATTATCTCTCGTCTACGGAGTAGATGTTTCTCCTACCAAAACGCATGTCTACTTGAGACACATTGTGAGGATACTGCGGTCTTGGAGTCGGTAATAGTCAGTGGCTGGGTTTCAGGCGGGGCCTACCTACCTACCTACCTACCTACCTACCTACGCAACCATGGTACCCCATTTAGCGATTCTTTGCAGTGTATTTGGCGAGCAAAGCTCTCCCTTTAATGCCCTGTATTGCCCTGTTATACTCTGTTATAACTCTCTGTTGCGTCCACGGGCCTTTGGCTGTAACAGCAACCTTTAGGTATTGGTGGGGCTGGGTGGCTGGGCAACTGGGCTCGCCACAACACCACTAAATCGGTGGCTGGGGACGACAAGGGTCTTGAGCTGCCCAGCGGTCATCTATCCAACGACTTCTCTCGTATACGCAATCTGTTTCTATTCTTTCAGCTCTCTTAGGTACATTCTCCATGTGTCATGTCCTTTCGTCTCTCGGCGGGCCGACCCAGCCGTACCTGCATCCGCATGCAATCGACCAATCAGGATGCAGTTTTCTATTTATTGCAGCATCTCTACTCCGTAAAAACATAGGAATTATATGCCTGCACAAACCGCTTCATTTCTTGTAAGTTTTCTCTTCAACTCCCAATAGTCCTTGAATTCTCAGTGAAACATGAAAACCAATCAAGAAAAGGACTTGTCTAAGCATGGAATTAATGAATGGGTGGATAAGTATAATTACACAAATGTCCAACTCATAAAGCCGGCAGCTTTTGAGCAATGACATGCCATTGTACAAGGTCTACGCTCGTCGCTGCATCGCTCCAGACCGCAAAGAGTTCAGGGTGATGAAGCTCGCGCAGCATTTCAAAAGTCGTTGCCGAGTCTCTCGCGGAGGCGCTTCTGGGTCTCGGCAAAGACCTCGTCGGCGGCCTTGACGGCCTCAATTTTGACCACCTTGCCCTGCTTCTCATAGTAGTCGACGACGGGCATGCTCGTCTCGATAAAGGTGCGGAAGCGCTTGCGGATGCTCTCGGCATTGTCGTCGGCGCGGCCGCTCGTCTTGCCGCGCTCGAGCAGGCGCGCCTCCATGACCTTTTCGGGGCAGTCAAAGAAGAGGACGAGCTTGGCGGGGCACACGGTGTCCTCGAACTTGTAGGCCTGATCGAGCTTGCGCGGGAAACCGTCGATGAGGAAGCGGCCCGCGCCAGCGCCCTTTTGCCGCAGCGCGTCAGCCATGGCGTTTTCGAGCAGCTTGACCGTCACCTCCATGGGCACGATGAGCCCATTCTTGATGTAGTCGCGGATCAGGTCGCCGAACTGCGAGCCGGGCCGGTCCTGCTCGGCGCGCAGGAGGTCACCGGCTGACAGGTGCGTGAAGCCGTGTTGCTCAACGAGCTTAGCGCACTGCGTGCCCTTGCCCGCGCCGGGGCCGCCGAGCACAAACAGGACGGTGACGTCCTTGGGCGAGAAGACGGGGCCCGCGACTTCGGCCGCTGCCGGCGTGCTGGGCTGCGAGCCACCGGGAACGGGAGCGGTGCCTATGAAAATCGCGCTCGTGTTAGCCCAGAGGAGCTCAAGGAAACCATGGTGAGGCCGCTGCGGGAAGGGCAAGTCGTATATGGCCAATTGGAAGCTTCGACAACAAGGACTTGCGAAGCTTTCGGTATCCTCGAGGCGATTGAAGGGGTATTGCGTCGGAATGTTCTCGTCGGTAAAGGATCGGTGTGGAGTGGTACGGGCGACGTTTCAAAACACGGATGGAACAAGAAGAAGAAGAAAAACCACGGGACGCAGAGCAGCGCTTCTCAGGACTCACCCTTGCGGCGGTTCGCCAGGGCAACGTAGCCGGCCGTGCCAAGGCCAATGATGGCGAAAAAGGGCCAGAACTTGACCTTGTTCGGGTTGTTGGCGCGTGGGGGCTCTGAAGAGTACGAGCGATGCTGCTGCCGCTGCTGGCGAAGCACTCGCGAGAGGGCGGCAGGGCGTGAGGCCGTCGTTGAAATCCCGCTGGCGGCAGGTCGAAGCTGCGGCTGCGCCAGGCGGCCGGTCAAACGGCCGAGGGGCATGCGGATCGACATGGTGACTGTTGTGCTGCGGAAGCCCGGAACGGGAAAGAAGGGGGGTAGTGACGAGAGGAGGAGAGTGACGATTGCTTTCAAGATGGAATTGGCTGACCTGGAGAAGCCCCTTGCCCAGTTGCTTGTGAAGGTGTTTGATTTTATTAGCAGCCAGTAGCTCATATCGGGGAGCCCCCACTTTTCTACCTTGGGAGGGCAAGTATTTCAACTTTGTAAGGAATATGTCATGATCAATTGCTGATTTTATATTGCTAGTCTTTTTAATCTGTACTAGTTGCTTTTACTAGATGCTTTTCCCGGATACTGGATGCTGTTTTCGTCGTCTGGCCGGCTGGGAGTAAGCATACCTAGTTGCTAGTGAGCAAGGAATATCAAAAGCAACGACTTGCAGTCTGTTATGCAGGCCCTGCAAGCAAGCCAAGATATTCAATGACAATAGACTTGTACATGAAAAAATGCTCAACTCCCCTCATGCTGGTAAATATTTATTTACTGAAAACAAGGTGTGCCATTCAGTTGCCTGAATCGATGCCCTAAAACTAAATAGTTAGCGCCGAGCCCCCGCCATTTCGTTATCCGCCCGAGCAGTGAGTACAGCCAGCTACGAACTGCTAGAGCGACGAGACGAGACACTTTTAAAAGATAGGCTATTATATTTCTATAAGGTAGTTATTAATACTATAATTATTAATAATATGTATATATCCTAGTTAAAAGTAAATACTTTACCTAGTACTAAGATTATATGCTGGTGCATTCTTTCAAGGTTCTTCCAGCTACAGATTACAGCCCAGCCCTATCCAGAGATGTACCTCGTAATGCAAACTCAACCACAATCGTCACGCCACTGCCCTAGTTCGGCCACGGGTGTTATTCCCGCCATCACATCACGCCAGTGCTGGTCTCGTCATAAACAGCAGCATAATGCGTCTTAATCAAGAATCTGTTGCTAGAACAACCAAAGATGGCAGGCCCGTGGGGCCGTATCCCCGGCCGATACATTTCCTTCAGGACGTCCCTCGGTGGAACAAGTATCAACTAATAAAGGCTTCTATATGGAAGAGCTATACACGCTTTTGCGCGTTCTAGCGCGTGCCTGTATTGTGTTTGAGAATCTTAAAGTATAAGTACGCCCCGATATCCTTGTCTTCGTTCCTACATTCTCATCTTCACATCACACACTCTTCTCTCCAACAAGTCTTTCTGCAACTATACACCCATTTACTGCCTTGTCAGCCGCCACAATGAAATTCACCACCATCATCGCCACCGTCGCTGCCTTGACTGGCTCTGCCTCGGCCGCCGCTATCGACATGGGTGGTGGTGATACCTGCCTGCCCAAGTATGGTCGTTGCTACCTCCTGGACGGCCCCACCAGATCTCCCGCGCCTTGCTGCGACAACCTCGTCTGCCTCGGCTTACACTGCATCGAGCCTGGGATGCTATAGTACCTGACTGGACAAGTACGACACCTGCTACGTCGCTAGCGGACTCTAGTCCGACAAGGCTTGCTGCGACGGCCTATTTGCGCTGCAGACCGCTGCCGCGACCCCAATGAGGAGACGGCTGCTGAAGCAACTGGCTGCTTCTCTGTACAGAAACCCTGACAATTACCGCCGGAGATGACATGATGCGGTATTGAACAAGCAAATGGCTGATGACCTATCAATAAACACAATACCAGAAACCAGAAACTTTGGCATCGATGCCCGAGAGTAAGGATCAAGGCCAATCTTTACGTGGAGAGCACAAATGATAGTCTTGCCGAAAGGAAAAACTCATTCATAACGGTATGACAATGCCATGGTTGTCCAGCAACGAGTATGCATTGGTAATCTGTATTGGTCTATCACACGCCAAACAGTGATTCAGTTGTTGAAATGAAACACGCAGTTCAATCAATCAGATCAGGTATCTTGGTGATTAATATAGGCCCGACTGTGTCAAATACAAATGGCGCGGAATAGCGCCGTGTTTACTGTATCCTGCCCTCTAATCTGTAGATAGCTGCAGGACGGGCCGCTGCGGGGTTATGTGGGATTATGCGGGGTTATACGGAGAGTTCGCTAATATACCCAACCACCAAAGTCCACTCCAACATGATCAATCTTGTGCAAATCATTTGACATCTAAGCCTCACTCACTTTTCACAATATTACTGATCAAGCCACCCAAGTTTGGGCGCATTCTCTTACATGTTTTCACACTTCAGCAGTGGCGGGTTGCGAGAGCAAATATGTAGTATTCGATGGGCCCAACTCGCAGCCGAGCTAGGCTAAGATGAAGAAACACACCGGTGGCATCATATTTTCCCCATGAGGCATGCCATCATTTTATCGTGCTAGGATGCCCGATTAGTGATCCAGCTGCGGTCGGCTTCTTTGAGCAACCCATCGCACATGAACTCTTGCTATAAAAGGGCGCCACTATCCGGCTTCTGTGAACATGAACCATCTTCAAGATACATTGCAGAAAACATCCCGCGACAGAACCCTCTTACCTTTTGAGAATGTCACCAGACTCAAGTCTTCCTCTTGTATTTGTTGTTGGCGGTACCGGGGCGCAGGGGATTCCCGTAATCCGAGGTCTTGTCAGTGACGGTGCATACGCCGTCCGCTTCCTGACCCGCGATGCTACGTCGAAGCGTTCCCAAGAGCTTCTCAAACTCGGAAACGTCTCAGCGGTCGAGGGCTCTTTTGCAAACGAGAGTGACTTGCGACAAGGACTGCGCGGTGCCAGCTATGCCTTTATCAACATTGACGGCTTCAATGCAGGAGAAAAGACGGAAATGTTCTGGGCGATGCGGTCCTACGAGCTGGCCCGAGAGGAAGGCATCAAATTCTTCGTTTACGGAAACCTCGACTTTGTCTACAAAAAGGGCGGCTACGACCCGACGCTGCGGTGCGGTCACTACGACGGCAAAGGCCGAGTCGGGGAATGGATCTTGCAGCAGAACAACGAGGCCCCCAAGAACAGCAACAAGATGGGCGCCGCGCTCTTCACCACGGGGCCGTATATATCCATGGCCGTCGGAGCACGCACGCCCATGTCTCCGACCGTCGAAGACGGCGTCGTCACCTGGCGCGTACCGCTCGGCCAGGGTGCCGTCGCCCACGTGAACCTCGACGACTGCGAGTACTATGTCCGGTGGCTGCTGGACCACCAAGAGCGCGCCAACGGCATGGACCTCCAAGTCGCCATCGACATGATTGCCTACGACGAGCTCGCGCGCGCCTTCACGCAAGTGACTGGGCATCCCGCGCGCTACGTCGACACCTCCCTCGCCGACTACTGGGCCGGCGGGCCGCTCGGCCGGGGCACCACCGCCGCGGGCTACAACGCGGAGCCCGACGACCCCGCGACCATGACGATTCGCGACAACTTTACCGGCTTCTGGAACATGTGGAAGCGCTCGGGCGGCGGCGGCGGCGGCGGCGGCGACGACGACGACGGTGAGCGAGGCGAGCGCGTCATCCAGCGCGACTTTGCCCTGCTCGACGAGATTCACCCCGCCAGGATCAGGTCCGCGCGAGAGTGGTTTCAGAAGGAGGAGGAGAGGAGCGCCAAGCTGGGGCTGCCGGATCTTTGGACGCGGGTCAACAACCTGCGGCCGGTGTTGAAGATTGCCGAGGACGGTAGACAGGGAAGGCTTTGAAGGAGTTGCGGTGCGTCCCACTCCTATATCCAACGGAGCCCTGCCTCGAAAGGCTTGCTGCTGGACATGGCGCCAGTCACGGGATATGGACATGGTGGTGTCGTGCGCCATGGATGGATGTACTGACTGGTTTCTCACCTCGATTCGTAATCTGGTTCACAAACAACTCTGGCGTTTTGCATTTCTGTCAGACTTGTAGTTTATTAGCTAGACTATTTCCTAGCTGCCGCAAGGAAACTTGCTCCGTCCGTCTTGAAACTATGGTGTCGATCTGTGCAAGATGGCGAGACTGGCATCTGCTGTCACTCTGGACCACTTGTCGAAGCGAAGGTCAACGCAGTCTAGGTATTGGTAGTATCACGATTCTTTGAGTATCACTTTATAGCCAAATAATGGCACCCTCGGTGAAATGACTCGTGCTACCTTGGTATCCATTGCAAGTCAACGCGGGAGTTCGAGCATGGCATACGTGGTGAGCTTCGATATGATGTAGTGCCTTTTCCGCTTGCACATACCGTCCGTTGATATGAAATTGTGTTCTTCAATCCATCTCTGCAATGATTGACCTGGGCAATATGAGAACCTATATGATTGGAGGCACAGCATAAGTATCAATACACCGCTGGCGCACAATCATATGGGTATGATTACTGTGATTGTTCGTCCGCCGGGCGGAGTCCTTGCCCAGCACCTGAAGGCTCGCATTCGACGCTCTTTGTGATAGCGCTCATTGGGGCTATGAAAGCCTGGACCCTGTCGAAGCCTACGGCTTTTTCTCATGTTCGAGGTGTCAATGCATGATACCCGTGATTAAGATGCGTACTTTCGTTTTTAATGGGAGCGTCGCTAGTGAGCAAGTTCACAACCTGACGCATGCTGATGGTTGGCAGATGTTCTCGTGGCCTCCTGGGTGTCAGTTGAGCCGGTAATGGGCTTGCTGACCGAGCCGCCACGCTGTGAGAATGACTTGGAGAACATGGAACATATCGGTGAGCGCATTTCATAGACATGTTCACAGTGATAATATGACTCGTGGCACATCACTCTTTGTGGCAGCAATCGATAGTGTTCACTCGCCGTCGACTCACGACAATCAGAAGACATCTCCCTTATGAGGTTCCTGCTTCGGGTACATGTCTGCTATTGTTCGAAGATATACATATTATCACTGGTTATCAGTCCCGTACGGTGATTTCAGCAAGTATTCGTCAATGTCGAACGTGCCGCGGTAGAGCTTTCCCTGTCCGATCATCAGGTGACATACGGGCAGATGTTCACCTGCACTTGCCCTTGCAGGCTTCGACACACTGGCGAATTGCCGATTCTTCTTCCCCTGGCTGATGAGGCCCTTTTTTCCTCCCTCTTTCAGTCCCCTTGCTTCATTGCTTCCATTGCTTCCATTCCCACGACTCGCCGAGGCCCACGCCGCCTCGCCCACACGCAGTTGCCCTACCCTAAATAGCACCATGACGAAATCACAGAACTTTTTAAGTTCACTCAGCTTGTCAGCTAATGCACGCCTTTTCGGGCCAGTTTTTAGACTTCACGTGGGCTCATGGTCGCCAAGAAGACCAGGCGCAGGGAGCCTGGTTCCACCACGTCCGTTCTCTGCTTGTCATTGTGGAAGAATTGACTCTTTCAAAATAGGACCTGGGCGGAATGATGTTGTTTCTTCACCGGCGTGGTCTTGGAACGATTGACGGGCTACATCACATAGGCAACAAGGTGAAAGAACATGTACAGATATAGAGCACCAAATGGTTTCCTCGCATCGCTGGGGCACAAGAGGACATGGAATGGCAATGCAGATGTGCAGCTACGCGGGGTAAAACCTTGTCTCTCGGCGGATCTAGCAACACGGTTCTCATGCGGAGGCGTCTTATGCGGAGCCTCAACTCGCCTCAGGAGACGCTCAAGCCTTTTCCTCGTAGTCGCGCATCATGAAACGTCGATCTCTCGCCGAGCGGCATGCCTCACAAGCTAATGGAGCGGTCGACCACGCTGAAGTCTAAAAACCAAGAGAGACGAGCTGATGGCTGGGCGATGGACTTGAGATGGCACCCTGCTAGATGCACCCTCCCTCCAACAAGCCAGACAGGCACGAACACATGTTTCGCAGGACACCAACCCATCTTTGTTTCCTCCTTGGCCATGCGCACGCTTTGCTGCAAGGGAGCGTGCATGGAACCGTTCACGTACACGACTCGAGAAAGACACTCGAGCAGCTTTTACATGTATTACTGAAATCTGCGCAGAAGGGAATGACTGACAATGAAGAAGCAAAACAGCTGTCTGTCAATGGCGGGGGGGGGGGGGGGGGGG